>CAAKHC010004584.1:49136-124714 GCA_901007825.1 Macroramphosus scolopax | reverse complement strand
TCCATCCGGCCTCTGTTGTCGCCTGGTTGATCTTCCATTTCCTCTCTCTTGGTGTCCACAGTTCTCCCTCAGAGCTCTGAGGTTCAGCCTTGGTTTAATGTTACAGGCCTGCATGGCCACATCCGTGTTTACATGTTGCAGTTTGTGTACATTATACTGTCATACTGAGATGTATCTATGCCATAAAGATAAGATACAGATTTTTTCCAGCTGGAAGTTTAACAGCAAGATAGGAAGAAAATACAATGAGTGGGGATCATGTGGGGATCAGTGTTTTTTATATCTAATAACCTGCATGAAACATGAGTCGGTGATTCTGCTTAAAGCCGCAAAAACAAGCAATGACAAGCTACATCGAGTGACTTTAATATGTACATATATTCATGGGTTATCATGGCACTGAAGCTACAGCTGTGGTGTTAGCATGGATGCCAGTTAGCAGCCACATAGCTGCACCAAAATGATGCGGGTACACTGAGAATCTGTGACAGGAGAAGCTTGCAAATCTCTGCTGAAAAAACAGCATAAATATCCACCCTAACAAATACTTTATAATTACCAGTAATATATAATAGTTAAAATCATGTATCTGAACTAATTGTGAAACACAGTCTAATACTTGGTAAACAAACTGTTATCGATGGTATTTCTAAATGAACTGATAACTTGTTTAAGTGGATATTTATGGCAGCGTGCAATAAATAGAGCCAGAATATTGACTTGTAAAGCTTATAATACAGCTTCTCTCAAAAATGTTACATTATAAGCTTCACAAAGATTGTATTTATTGCAGGTCCTGGATGGCGTTATATTTATGGTACACGGCGTACAAGCTGGCGGTGGATGGAGCTCCCACAACTGAGGACAAGGACATGAGTGTGAACACTGAGGACCGGCCTGGACCGACGATGTGCGCTCGCTGTCTGTCTGTCTCCACTACTGAGGCTGCTGCTCTTTGAATTCCTCGGTTGCTGGTGAGTGTGAAACGAATGTGTGCGTTTGAGGGGTTCAGCATCGGGTGAAAATGAAGAAGAAGAAGAAGAACAACAACAACAACAAAACTCACAGGGGGCAGATTTAAATACGTAAAACAACATTCAGTGTGACGAAACACACCAAAGACACAAGAGTACATCCCTTCACTTTCATCAGGGCAGCAGATTCCTCTGGCCGCCCACATACAATTGGCAGTGTCTTGCTCATGATCCATATCAACGCTCTCGTTCATATACTTACACACACATACGGTACACACGGACATTCATACATGATGCAGTACAGAACATGCACAAACACAGATTATAAATACGTACAGTTTGTCATTAAATGCACTTCTGTGTCCCCAGGTCTCTGCTTCGAAAATAGGAAGGTGCATAAATAAAACATTCCCATCGTGGTAGAAAAGGTCCATGCATGTCCGCCACCACTGAGTTCACTGAGTCTGAACGCTGAGAAAATACGAGAGCCGACTGGCTGCATCGCTCGTTGGCTTCTCCCTCCCGAGAGCGTGTTGTGGTTTCTCTTCTCTGGAAAGGTTTTGACAGTATATTCGTCTCTTTTTTTTCTGTGTCTCACAGATGGGTGCTGTCCTGGGTATCGAACCTGTGGCTCTCTGTGAGCCCAGCGCTGCATTTCCTGCTGCTCCCTTGATTGGGTACCAGAGAGAGGGGGTCGGGTCTGATCAGGTACCTGCAGATGTGGAACAGCCGAGGAATAAAGTAAGAACATAGCTTCCTGCAACATGCTGTGTTCTAACACATAAGACAAGAAACTTTGGGGCATATCAGGATCATTTTCTTTAGCATTGTAGGATTTTTGGATATTTCATGGATTTCCCAGTGCTTAAAAAAGTACTGTAAATATCTCCGGACATATATAATGTTGAAGTTGCATAATAAAAGAAGAGTAGGCTATGACCTTGGTGGACGTTTACGCCCTGTGTTATAATGTATAGTGGCGTTGTGTACTCACACAACATCGTGCAGCTCCAGTCTGGTGTCTGGGGAGGGGTTGATGAGGATGTAGGACAGCCTGTTCCCTTGGCCTGTCATCCCATCTGATACAGGAACAAAGAGGTGAGTGAGGCAGGAAATAAAATAGACACAGGATATACAGCAGGCTGTCCTACATCCGTACACACAGAAAAAGTGAGGAGATTTTACTGTGGGTCACAAGACAAAGAGACACATTTAGATGACAATGAAATAGTAGGTCTACATATATAATCTGATATTTTCTTGCATGAATGTCTACAGACTTACTGAATCCAGTGGGAGAAAGGCCCAAATGTTTCATCCTCGTTCGCACGAGGGCGTTGAGTTCCTGCCTCTCCGAGCGCCTGAACAGAGTAAGTCTCTGCTGGCTGATCCTCTCCGCCGCGCTGCCTGCACCACCCTTGGCCCCGCTGGAGCTCCGACCTCCCTTCCTGCTCAGCCGCCGTGCCCACTGCATGCTCTTCCTCCGCAGCAGTGGGTGGTCCGAGGAATGCGAGGATGTCGAGATGGGCTCGGAGGAAGTGGAGTTACGGTGAGCGCTGGTCCGGGACAACAGGGGCTCCCTGGGCTCTCTGGTGTCCTCATAGTCTTCCACTGTGATGGATACCTGGGACTGACACAGGCATGTAAACACACATGTGTAATCAACCTGTTATTAATTGTCATTGTCGGTCTTGTCTCAATTTACCACTTTGTTCTTCAAAAGGCAATAGTGAGTCACTGTAGTGCGACGCAGCTGCTGCTGATCAAGAGAGCTGCTGCCTATAATCACAGACCCTGGAGTCACAGTATGTAACTCACTCCCTCTCTCTGTAGCTCTTGTGACAGTGAGTCACTGTGCTACCAGGGAGCAGTAACACAACCTCTAGCTTCCTCAGATCACCTCTTAATTGTACCTTGAACATGTCACTTTACTTCATAAAGCTGAAAACTGCACCACAGCAGCAGCTGACCTCAGAAACTGGAAGCTTGTGGGCTTCTGTCCGGTAGATGCCTATGGGAATGTCTCCTGTGGAGGAGCACAGTTTCTGGTAGAGTCGACCATAGGTTCGTATCCACAAGTCATCCTCTGTGATTTTCATCTAGAAAAACAAACATAACAATAATAGGCCTTTGAAGCACTTTGCCGTGTCGACATGCTGATTGTGTTCAACTGCTTACAGCACAGAGGAAGCCTGAGCCGGGCATGGAGTCGAGACCCAGCAGCAGCCTGGAGATGGAGATCATGTAGTCCTTCACAAAGGACTGTCAGGAAACACAGCAGACATGGTAACAGAAGTAGATCACACCTGGAATCTTTAGGGTTTTCTGATATTCAGAGAGAGTGTGTGTTTGAGCTACCTGGTAGAGGAGTGTGTCCAGCATGCTGACGCTGAACACTTTCCCTGCAGCAAAGGGCAGGCGGAACATAAAGACCAGGTTGGACCCTTTTTCCCTTTCCTTCTGCAGATAACACCCACGCATTCATGCATGCACGCACGCACGCAAGCGCGCACACACACATGCACACAAACACACAAAGATTTTCCTGATTACATTGGTCCTTGGGAAAATGAGATGTGAGTCTCTCAAAGAAAACATCAAGGATACACATGAAACCACAAAGGATGATGTACAATAGGAGATCAACCAAAAGTCCTTCCTACAGTGAGGCAACGCCGGTAGATCATAATACTGTTTTGAAGATCATTTAAAGCTGTGATGTCAAGCAGTGAGTAATTAACTGATCGACTGATAAATGTTATCAAAACCCAAGAGGGAAGTCATGAGCCGCTACACTGGGACAAGAGAGGAGAGTCGCAATGACTCGACCAGAACTAAAAACACACGGGTATAATAAGAAAAACCTGACAAAATGTTACAGTCGCTGTGATGAAAGACTTTCATTAATACATGGCGACGTTTGGCAGTTTTTAATGAAATCACTTGCTCAGTTCAGTGTGGCACTTCACCGCTGGTAGTTTGTGAAGGTTCCCTGAAGAACAACGCTTTACTGTTCTATGTAACTTTGGTTTTGTTGACGATGAGCCTCATTTTGTATTTACTGCCCGTTCCACAGTGACTTGGGGAATTGTTTGAAAGGAACAAAATGAAAACTGACTTGTTTTGATAGGCTGAGTTAGTTTGAGACCTTTGTTCTAGTGATATGAAGTTGGGTTATGGGAGATGATAGAGAAGGAAAGAGGAGCGTTGGTGTTGAGAAGCTTTTACCTTTTCCAGTTTGGACAGAGCCTGGGAGTAGTGGTCTTTAACCTTGAACTGCATGAAGCGCATGTTGGCCGGGTGTGTGAGCTCAGTGATTATACTCAGAGCTGGAAACAGTCTGGGAGACAATAACATAATAAACAGTAAAACACCTTTAGCGAGTGTGTGAGATTGCAGGGGAAGTTTTAACAAAGCAGACCTGAAGAGGGTCTGCACGTTGACGATGGTCTTTGCGTCGGCCATGTAGTCCTCCTCCGCAATCATGGAACTCTCCTTGTCAACCACCACCATGGTGTCAGCAAAGGTCACGCCACATCGCAGCAAACTGTCCAAACTGTTGAGAGAGCGAAAAAAAAGACGAATACAATCAGTGATGAAAGGCAGGGAGAACTAATTAAAGAGTAAAGTTATATGACTTGTTCATACAGATTGAATGAAAAGACGAAGATGAGTGGTCAGTCTTACTTGTCGATGGAGCCCACGGTGTAAAAAACCATTGGGAACCAACAGATTGCTTCCAGGAAGTCTGCCTCAGGTCTGAGACAATGAAAACACAAATAGACATCACATATCCACCAGTGCAAATGTATACATGTCATGATGAAGAGCTAACACCTCTGCAGAGACCCGACCCCCCGCCATCACTCAGCCGGAGAAATACAACACAGCTTAACTACCTGCAGAGAAAGCTAGAAATAACATCACTACACCGGAGTGACTCAGCATTTTATGGCCTTTTTATTGGATTCCACTCTCATTCGGCCGACTGCGTTTGTGTAACAGCCACAAAACATGACCCATGATTGTGGAGCGCATGTCCTGAAAGCATTCAGTATTTCACAAATCATGTTTACTGTGGCCTTAAATAGCCCAGTTTTTCTCCCTCAGTAGCTTCTTAAAGTGAATCCCATTTTCCCCTGAACAACCAGGATCTGTAGCGCAGCTGTCAATACTCGCAGCGGCAATTCTGGGCAACATGTAACCTTTTCTTTGCAAGCATAACCTTCCAATCACACCAAACTCTGTGCATGTTCGTCTCACATGCTCTCCAGCAGCAGCACGATGGGGTTCAGCTCCTTTCTGGGTCGGTAGTAGGCCCGGAGAGGCACGATGAAGTTGTAGAGGCCGTTTCCTGCACTCTCCGCAGACACAATGATCAGCTTGTTTTTGAAGCCGTAGGAGCGGGCATCCTCGAAAGGACTGTGGTGGCAAGCCTAGAAGAGGAGCAGAGGATGCAGCTAATGTAGATGAGTAAATAGGAAAATATAGTAATGAAATCTAACCCCATACCTTGTCCATGCGCAGGCAGCAAAAAGGCATTTTTTCTTGTAAAAGGTGGCACAGAGCAGGCGAGCTCCCGATGTATGGAGAGTTCAGCGGGTATCCCTTCACCCACCTGGGGCACAAGTTCACAGTTACCAATGAACACATTTCATCATACCCATGGACATTAATTCAAACAGCATCTTCATGACTTACTCGCAATGTCGACCCCACCAGTGGGCGCTCTCATCCTTGCCGCTGTCCTCCTTGCTCTCCTCCACACCCTCGTCCTCTGATTGGTCTCCCAGCAGGTCAAACGTGGGGTTGTTGACACCGTCTACCAACTCCAGGACAGGGGCAATGCTGTGCCGCCTCTCCTCAGCGGAGTCTCCCATGGCAGGTAGGGCCAAAGTATTTGCACACCCCATCTCCATCCTAGAGCTGCTTCTGCTTCCTCTTCCGCTGCCCAGCCCCGTGCTTCCTTGGTCCTGGCCTTCAGGGCTGCTGTCACTTGATTCCTGCAGGTCGATTGCCACGGTGCCTGAAACAAAAACAACACAGCTGCAGTGAGAATGAGGACAGCGATGAAACTAAAGGGTCAAGCACAAGTACAGGATCTCTGAGAATACACTCTCTAGTGCGAGCATTGCAAACCAGTGAGTGGAACAGTTGCATTGTTGTCCACTAGGGGGCGTGTTTGTACAACCACAGTATTTAACATTTCGGTTAATTCGGCAGTGACTCTTATCAAGTGACTTAGAATGGGTGACATGTTAATTCATTCATCTATGAATATTTTTTATGCAGCCCGAGAACTGAATACTTTTGGCTGTGCTGCTATCTAGCGTGATTAGACAGACAGGCGTGCATGTTGGACAGATACTGAAACTAGAAACAGAAGGTCAGTGTGTAAATGTTACACAGTGTTTGTGTCGTGCCCGTCTCACTGACCCATGCTGGCGATAATACTGTGGACTGGCAGGCGGGTGAGTCCGTGGTAAATGCTTGGGTGAACCCCCCTGGCATTTCCCCCCGTGCTGCCCCATGATGGCTCCCTCTGGCCCCTGACAAACGCCGAGTTCTCCTCTTTGGAGATATTGATGTAAAAGCATGTGTCAGAGGCTCCCATGATATGGCAGGGACCAGGGTTCAGCAGGATGTTGGTGTTGTCCAGTCTGCGTACTCCGATCAAACATACTCCGTACCTATAGTCGCAGAGACGAGTTCCGATTGAGATGTGTAGATCGGTGTGTGTTCTCATTTCTTGGCTTTTACTTACTTTTTGTGAGCATGAAAGGAGGCAAAGGTGAAACTCTTGCCCTGGTATTCCCCGAAGAATTTACTCTCCTCCAACCGGATGTGATGCACCTCATTGGCGGAGCAGCGTCGGTAGGTCCGGTGCCATTGGTCCGCAGAGCAGGCACCACCTTCCCTGAGACAGAAAAAGAGGATTGATTGGTGAAGATTGATCTTTTAAAAGTGTGACACAAAGCTTCCAGCTGAGCAGCAGGGCCACATCAGAGGAATCGCAACTCAAGGCTGGAGATTTAGCATCTTACATCTCTGTCAGAGCTGCTGATCAATTCTCCGATCAGCGCACGGCAAGGCCAGCCAGCCAGCCCGCCTGAACAATGGACCTCAGATGTACACGTTCGCTCTGTTAAGTGGACAACCGCTTTCTCAGGGGTATACACATTTAGACGTCAAGGCTAAAGAGGTGACAACAGGAAGCAAGGCTGTGGGGGCAGTGTGAATGTGGGTGGCCTGCGACAAAAACTGCCTTATATAAACAAGTGTTATAGCAAATTTGCCGTCAACAGAAACTAAGTGCAAGGCAGGGAAGGAGGATGAGGAGGAGGACAAATCCCAGTCATTTACCATTGTCTCAGCCAAAAAAACAAATGTATACTTGTGAAACATTCGGCCATCTGATGTTGAACCTACCTCCACAAACTCGAAAGTAGTTGAACCTTTCTATATATGAATTTCACATTCATGGTATTAGCTTGTTAATACTGGCTGGCTAGTCGGCTTAACATTTGGGTTTTATGCTTCTTGTGGTCGGCACGCTTCAACCCTGCAGACGGCTCACATTGTCTCTGCAATATTGATGCAACAATTTTCTTTTTTTTAGCAACTACCTCACAGTGCACAGCTTTTTGGTGATTTTAATTAACTTTAACACAGATATGCACCATGCACCTTAGCAGATGCACCCCACCTGCTGAGGGCCTGAAAGGCTCCTACACGTTGCTTGAAGGCCTCTTGCGGTGAAGTTCTGAAAAAAAGAGACCGCGAGGAGACAGGGTGCATCTTCTCGCCTGCTCTGTCTGTATGACGGCCTTGGAGAACTCATTTACTACATCTACTGTATATATAAAGGGTACGACCGCCTGACTGCCTGTGAACAATTGAACAGAAAGGGGATGGAGTAGAAGAAACCGTAAGAACTCACTGTCCTCTGGAGGAGTGGATCAATAGAGTGATGAGTGTTGAGGTACCGGGGCACACGCAGTTTAAAGCCAGCATGGCGTACTTAAACTCTTCTTCACACACCACATGATCTGCCGACAAAGAAAACAAAAAGGGACAAAGCGGGTGAAACCACATTGGCAGAACACAAACACTCACAATGTATTCATGAAAGTTTGACCTCTGCAGGAAAAAACACAACGGTGAATAGAGAGTGAACTTGGAGACTGTGTGGGAGAGTTTCATCTCATGTTGTTCTTCACTTCACCGATCCAGGTGGGACCTACATTTATGAGATGAATTAAATCAGTTTACTTAGAAGACATATTTTCTGAACCAGGTTGAAATGGCAGCAAATTGATTAAGGCAACCTTGATGCTCCTCTCTCTCTCTCTCAATCCTCTCGGGAGACGGGGGAGGCGTTCCGAGGCCAGATAAGACACAAACCTCCCCCATCGTGTTCTGATCGCCCCAGAGCCTCCTATCAGTTGGACCCCGGAGATGTACATCATATCTCTGAAGGCTACCGGCCCAGCGCAAGCGAGTAAATCTAGTTTTGTTATCTGAAGTGCTCAGATGGGACAATAAGATACTTGGTTTTCACCGAGACGACATTCTAGTGATAAAATAATCCAAATTAAATACATTTCACTTGTTGCACTGTATGCTGTACAAATGTCTTTGCTACAACTAAAAAGCACCGGCACAAATAAAAAATGTAAATAATTAATGGTGGAAAATATCTAAATGTGCTTTGATGTTTGTCAAACACATCAGAGCCGAGCAGACAATCGTGTCAGTAATCTTCTATCAGCCCTCTGCTTCCCTGCTCACGCTACATCACGGTGGTTTCTGGGCACGATGGGAAGCAACAGGCCAGTGAATCAGCGGCGCTTTTATTGAGCCGCCTTTCACTCACATCATTGAACACCAAACACAGCCCTGTCGGAGAGACCAGCCACACTGAACAAACACAGTAGCCCATTTACCTTGTTTACCTGTTGCCACGCATCCTTCCTATTAAAACGAAAATACAATATGAGCTGTGGTAGTAAGCCAATCAGTGAACCAGCCCAGGGAGCATTCATTTCCCTTTGCTGAGTAATTCCTGATTGCATTATCTCCAGTGATGAGGACACAGACATATTAGGGCCGCCTTGTTTATCAACAATGTTGAGCAAGGTCCTAAAAGAACAATGTGTGTTCTGTGTCAGGAAATAATTGGCGACAAGCCAGACATGAAGTATCAACGTCAATGAAACTAATGAGATCAGCCGCCAGTCTCAGTTAATGGTGGGCCAGTGGAGATGTTAGGGCAGTCTTTATTAAATTAATCAATTTAACAAAGTTCCCCCTGCGCCAGAAGCTCCGCAGTTAAGATGCACGACAATTATAACTGTCGATTGTGGATCGATGTGTTCAAGCAGCATTGTTCTTCTAACAGGACATCACAATGCAGTTCACACACGCCGGTGAATTACATTCAAAGTGGGAGCTTTCTTGAAGCTGCGGAGGACAAAACAGAAACATGGATTTATGGAGCAACAGCATTCGTTATTGTAACGCACACAGTGCGTGTTCTCTCTCTGACTCCGATACACATTTAACTCCCAACGTGCAGACACAGTGTTCACGCTCTGTATTGAGTCTTATTCCTCAAGACCCTTCTTGTGCATCTCCTAACCACTGTTTTCCCTTCACTTCCCGTCGTCCTCACTGCTGCCCTCCATCTATTTTTTAGGTGTCTGGACCCAGGCCAGAGAAACCAATTACTGACCTCACACTGTGCATAAACGCACACACTCCCTTTGTCGCCCTTGCGTCAACAATCTCTGCTTTTTGTACCCTTCTGCAAGTCTGTTTCCATCTCAGACTTGTATTAAAGTTGCAATATTGGGTGTGCAGATGCGTTTCTTTGTACCCTCTTCAACAGTGCAATTACATCCACCAGTTGACCTAATTAAATCCGTAGTATAGTGATCTATCAACACCACAGCATGCGGCTACAATGAGCCCAGCAGTTACTGGCTGTTCGGTTTGGTGACTCCGGCACTTGAGGGTTTCCTGCCTGGCTGCAGCCTCGTACCGAAAGCCTTTCTCGACAGAACGAGCTGCTATGAAACTCTTCGTGTGGATCGAACCCTACTTTGCATTTCTTTCTCATTAATACCTCCCACACCAGTGGTGTCAAGTGGTGTCAAAACACGGCATCAGTACTTACAGTAACACTCTTGTGACTGCATGCTGTCTGCGCTGACTTCAGGAGAAAGAGGACTTGAAAATGAAATGTTCCAGTGCTCCCTTGTTCAAACTCTTGTTTCATTAGTCCCACAGAGAGTTCAGAGAGTGGCTCTGCATCGACGACGGGAATACTAATATTAATAATCTACTAAAATAACAGAGTCGGACATTTTAACACATTGTGACAATGTCAGATGACTCATGAAATCCATTTACATACGTGCGGCCCTAAATCAGAGTCCTGTCTCAGTTATAATGAAGACCTCCTTCTGGCTGGGGCAGTGAGGTGTTAAAACAGCCCTGCAGGAGGGGAAATGACGATCGCCCGAGAAAGAGAACTCATCAAAGAAAGGGATTTTCTTCCAGAGAGACAGAAAAGTAAAACGTTAAATATTGATAGAGACAGCTGGGATAACGGTGGCAAGCTTGATTTCAGTCTGGCATTCTCCAAGGATGTGGGTGAGGAGATGTGCTAGAGAGAGAGAAAGAGAGAGAGAGAAAAGAGTGAGAGAGAGGTTGCTTCTTCTCTTTCACTCTTCCCCTCTCACAGATGATTGACTGGCATCTTCTGTTGAGCAACAGACGAGGAGATGCTCTGAAAGGCAAAGTAAAAACTCAACAGAATCCCTCGGAAGGCTTAAAGTAGAGCCGAGACAATCTGTCCAGGGTGCTCTCGTGTTCAGAGCAGGGTGGAGATCTCTCCTGCTGCACAGGCATGTTGGTAGAAGAGACATCAGCATAATAAAATGCTCAGCAGAGCAGCCATCTTTTATATTACTATGTGTTATGACTGATGGCTGCAAGGAAGATACCGTTCTGGAGGTGTCACCCCATTATTCCCAGCACCCTGATGTGATGAAAAGACTAGTTTCATCCAAACACACACACCTTTATCTGATCCCTCAAGTCACCGCCAGTGAATTCACATGTTACACTCCTTGCCCACCTGCAAATTTGACGTGGAACTTGTTCTCTGGTTTGAGAATCTGGACGTACAGGGGGCAATTTGGTGCGAAGTCTTTCACGGCCCAGGCTCGGAGGATGGTCTGATGATCCTGAGAAAATTGGAGACGAGTTGAAGAGAAATTGATGGAGTAAAAAATAGATAGGGGAGAGGAAAGAAGAGTGCGACACAGAGCGAAAGGTAGAACGGTATCATTATCAGACTCGTACTGTAGCTCCTCTCTAATACACCTCATGAACCACTGACTGCACAGAGGAATTGAATGGTCCCAAACAACAATTCACACAAATACACTTCTGGCATCTTTTCCCACAGACTGGCCGTGAACTGAGTGCCCTTTAAAATCCATTCAAATCAGGCTCGTGTTTGGTGTACAAATGTCAGCTTGCTTTCAAAAATGGTAATTTTGGCGAGTTGCTTCACCTGCAGGGGATTTGGTGGAGTGAAGTAGCAATTCCAATAGCTAATATAGCTAATCTTGCTCAGCTGCTTGTTTTGCAGATGCCAGGAGTTAGCAGGCGGGTGGATGTGGGAGGGTTACCTGCCCGTTTGAGCCCGGCTCCTAAGAGCCATCAAGTTCTGCCCCTCTGGGAGTCTCATTCTCTCTCAGCTGGTCTTCCGCCTCCAACTCAGTCGTCTTAATTTTTTCGGTTCGCTACAGCATAACATGTTTACAACCACACCATATCCTTTACATGACTATTGATTTGAGTTAAATAAAATACTTTTTGACTGTTATATCTGTGTGGCCAGTTGGTAACACACAGGGGCTCGTCTGAGACCAGTCACACTCCATCCACCCGGACTCGCTCTCTCCTTTTGCTACATTATTATCACGCATGAAGACTTGATACAAATGTTTTACAGAATGAAAAGTCTTGGTGATGAAGCGAGGCAGTGAGGAACGTACAGCAGCAATGCGGTCCACTTCAAACCGGTTACTGAGGATGAAGCAGGCCTCAGCGTCATCCATTCTGCAGGCAGTTAGTAGAGCGCCATGTGGCCAAGGGAATGAGAGAGATAGAAAAAAGGAGGGTGTTGTCATTTTATTGAGGGAGAGGACAAAAGAGAAACAGGCAGGACAATAGAACAACAAATGAACCAATGTGTCTTTCAAGCCCACGCCATTTACGGATGAGATAGTAGGAGGCGAGGAGACGGGGAGATTGAACACAAATATGCTTCTACTCCTTTTCTTTCTCTGTCACAAAAACCTAAGGTGCAGCGGCAGGATTATCAGAAGCCAGGGTGTAAACAATAAGCAATAAGACGCAAGCTGTAATTACAGCTGCTACTTCAAGGCTGTACCTGCCCGAGGTATTAATTATAAACGAAGGCTTCTACGTTGGAAGTGTTTCATTTTAAGGTCTGTTCTGGGCCCATTTAGGGATAATAGTTTGATAAACAGACTAGAACGATAGACGGCATAAATAGAATATTACATCTATAATCCGATGCTTTTAATGCCAGACTTCTTATTGCTGTTAAAGTGACTCACTTGGCTCTCATCAGGTCCTGGTCTTTGAGGGCAGATCCCTGCAGGTAGATGACTCTCTGGGCCCACAAAGGAACGTGAAGGACTCTCCGAACCTGAACATCCATCTCGGCTGGGCACAAGATCACCACATAGTAGTCCTACGCACACACAAGTACACACCATGTTATACATGCTAACGTAGATGAACCAACTCCAAGCTTACTGTTGCAGTTGACTCATCATCTGATGGCTACACAATTTAAGAAAGATACTGATGCAAAAATCGCCTCCAAATAGGACCATATAGATATATAGTTATAGTTGATCTAACCCCGCCCCCACTCTTCACCTATAATAAGTCTTCACCCTATCTCGGAATGTAAGTCGAAGTGTGATGGATTTGTACTGTTGAGTTGAAGATGAATCGCCACTAATCTCAAAGGGTTCATCATTAGGTTCTATCTAAACTATTACACAAGCCCTCTGAACTGGCCTTTGTAATGCTGAGGGGCAAATGAAAATGATCTCTAAACAGAGTATTAATGAGCAATTAGACATGCAGCCAGATTCACCCTCAGGTAAACACGAGCATCTGCTCCCACATGAATAAGACAGCGGTTTGATCCGCCCTCTACTGCTGAATTAATCCTCTGCACTAACCTCGGCTGCTCAGCCTCCTGCAGAGGATTACAGGCAACCAGCACACCAAATACAAGACCCCCAAAAGCCACAAGTCCTACATAAAACCATTTGGAGAGACCTGCAGTCGGGGATGAGCGAAGAACTCATTTAGAAAGTCCATCAGGAGGTCGATCTTGAGACAGCTGACACACAGCACAACGTGTTTCTCCGTCTGTGCCCTGTAGCGGCTATAGTTCCCCCCGGACTTCTGACGCTCCATCCACAAAAAGGCCAGCTGCTCAAACTGTATTCAGGATGACATCAATCACATTCAACAGATGGGAATTGGATTAAGTTGAAGCTGAATTACAGGAAGGAGCAAGGTGGTTTATGAAAGTAAAATAATGTCTGTGGAAGGTGGTAATTTGGTTCAGGATGTCTGCTGAATGGAACATGATTGCAGAGCTTTAGAAAGGAGGGAGGTCATTTACAACAGTCGGCCTGCAGACATGAACGGTACAGAGTGACTACGTTTACACAGACCGCAATAATTCAACTATTGACCTTATTCTAAATGAGACTATACATTAATTAAGGCGTTGACACAAGTTGCCTTTTACAGAACATTCCATTGATATTCCTGTGTAGGCACTACTTCTAATAATGACTGAAGGCGCACGCCCACATTACGTCGCTATGTCAGAGGGTTAATAAAAAAAAAAGGTTGAGGGTTATAACTGGGTTTTTTAAATCCTGGATAAATCCCCATTGTTTTTTCGGGGGTATGTGTTCCGACTTTTGTTTGGTTGTTACAGATATTTTGCTCATTTCCGATTATTTTTATTTCAAAGATTTATTTCTTGATTTAAGTGACATGAAGTCGATCCTAAACTGGTGATTTGTTGCCGTATTGAGCCGTGTCCCGGCCGTAATGGAGTTCCTCTGCTCATGAGCAGCAGCAGCGTCAATAAATGACTGATAATGGTTCTAAACAACACCTTCGTCATGTCACCAGATTTCAGCATTCATTGGTGTGCTCTTTTACTCTGGGACCTAAGAATGGTGCCACGGATAAATTGGATTCATTTTGTGCAGAGGTAATGTCTTATACATCAAGGATTCTATTATTGACAGACTCATACATGCAGCTTTTCAGTGACCTGAGGATATTTTCCAAACCTTTGTCCGTCTGCATGTTTTTCGTGTTCCTTTGCAGCTTCTGTTTTGTTTCGCATGCCTGTCTTGCTGCCTGAGTATTCCCCTCCTGCTCCTCGTGTTATCTGAAGCATTTGTCTGCGAGCTATCTGCCTGTTGCTTGAATGCTAGAGTGCATGTCATTTATGTAAGGCTTGTTGTCTCGTGTAATTCTTGTTCATGATTGTACGTAAGTATAGGGGTATGTTAGAGATGTTTAATATGGACTGCTGCTTCTCAGCTTTTGACATTTATTTTTTAGTCCCTCCCCCTTCCCTCTGCATTTGAAAATAAGAGTTGTTCTTTCTTGATAACTTGCCATGAATAAAGTACAATATATTTAGCTTATTTTTAAACCAATGAGCATTTATTTCTCAAAATGACCTGTCAAGAGGTAAAAAGCTACATTTCCTACAGTCTGATGTGGACAGCTGCGGGAAAACAAACAGAGGTAACAAGAGGAGGAAGACAGAAGCTGAATCCTGATGTGCTCTGTGGCTCCCATGTGCAGCCTGGAGACTGGTCATGACAGGACACACACACAGACAGACACACAGTCACAAACACACACACACACACACACACACACACACACACACACACACACACACACACACACACACAGGGTGGGGGAGCAGGGCTAAGGGGGCCCGTTTTCTAAATGTCAAGGGGTATTTATGGATGAAAGATGGCGAGAGTGAGTGGGGACAATGACATGGCGTTCGTGTTGGAGATGAACAGATCTCTTTTTTTTAATAAGTTGGCTCGTGTAAGTCGACCAAAAGTATCTTTCTTTTTCACGCCTTTTGCTTTTGCGAAGACGTTTGCTACCGATCACTGACACCTGATGATAAAAACAGTTAGAATGTGTTCAGAAGCCAGTTGGTCAGACAAGTGTAGGATGCAGTCTGGCACCTACTGCAAAGCACATGCACAGCAGGGGAAGTACAAACACAGAGCAAATGTCTTCTATTAGCGGTTACATGTTTTCGGGAGACACATGGGCTTAGCAGCTTCCTCTGGGATAAAGTACACAAATATGAGCAGTAACTGTTAGAATCGAGTGCAGCTGATTCATTTGTCAAGATATTTTTATCAGTCCCTGTACAAGCACTGTGCGTGTGTGTGTGTGTGTGTGTGTGTGTACAGAAGCTCCGTCACGAGTTCCCTCTGTGGAGCAGCTTCATGACAGAATAGGGATTTGGGGAATTTAGTGAGTAAGAAAAACTCTCTCAGTGTTCACTGAATAAAAAGAGTGTTGTAAATCTACGTAGGATGCAGTGGGTCAGCAGAAGATAATGGAAGCTCATTTGCGTCATAGTAATGAAAAATTAAAATAAAAAAAAAATCAAATAAGATTCTCTACATCATTAAAATTGGAAACATACTACTCCATATTACAACATCTCTAAAATAATGAGTTAATATCGAAGAATAGTGAGGTCCATTTTCAAAATAATGACATGTCTTAAAATAATAACAAACCTCAAATTAATGACAAAGAATCACAAATAATGAGTTGGTTAAGTTCATCTCACAAGGAGAAGGTTTTTCAAATTAATGATAATAAATAATGATTATCTCTAAGTAATGACATTCCTCAACTAATTTTCGCCAGTATTTCGCACCTGTATGGGAAGCACGATGAGAGCCACAAAGATCATGATGACCACCAGGAGCTGCGAGGGCCAGATCTGTGGGGTGACGTCTCCAAAGCCCACCGTGGAGAAAGTGACAACGCAGAAGTAGAGTGAGTCGAACAGGGTCAGGTTGTTGCCGGCTCGTTCGAGGTGTTGGATGCCGCAGATGCTGATGGCCAGCATGATGGGAAATATGGAGAAAGTAGGAAAAGGAAGTGAGCACCACAGACATTACATAGAGTTTCCTTTGGGGGCAATTACATAAGGAAAACTATATTTCACATCTGAGCATATGGTTGTGGCTGTTGAGATGGGGGTGGATGCATGCGCGAGTGCCTTTTGTGGAACATTGTGTTAGTGTAATTCCCATATTATGGTGATCTGTAAGGGATAGAGTGGCAAATGTCAAGCTTGAAATTCTCAGAGAGCTTAATGCATGCTGTTGTAGATCTACTGGTTTATAGCTGAGGCTTTCACACGGCTATGCAACGAGTTGACACATCTTCTGTTGCACTGAAGCAATCACCTGTCATTTCAGGGCACTATCTCGCCTTCGTGTCTTTCTCGCTCTTAGCAACATTGTCGTTTTTCTGTACGTATCAAAATAATAATAATTCTTTCAACACCCTGTCCACAGGTGTGAAATCCCCCGCTTCATGTCAAACCTTCATTCCTTTCCCGCCTTAAATGTCAGCTGAATGGGTACCCACCATGTAAACATGAGACAGACCAGTGTACTGATGAGGATCACCACCTGGTTAAACATGGCCGAGTGTGTCCGCTGGATTGCCCTGTGGAGATCATTCTGCACACGGACAGAGGGAGAGAAGTTAATGCATGGAAGTGGCAGCAGCCCTGTTGCTGCGTTGTGCAGGAACAAAATTGGAATGGTTGATGAAAAGTGAGGAAAAAGAAATGCAATGAATGAAGTGAAAAAAAATGCACTAAAAAGGAGATGAGGTGTGTTTGAAGCAGAGAGGGACACAGATGTGTTAAAAACATGAAGCACACTTAAAAAACCCCCCATAAAAGATCAGTTGTTGAAAGTAATTGAAAACCTGGAGAGGAGTTCACTCACAATCATGTTCTCCAAAGCATGTTTGGCCAGCCAGCAATTGAGAAATACAGGGATGAAGAGATTTCTGAAGGAGGGCAGAATCACCTGTCAAGAAGAAAACGCTTCAGTTGCTTGCCTATCTCTGTCATTTTGTTTCAGTATGATGCATGAACACACTGGATCTCTTGTGGGAAAGAGTGGCTTTGTGAGCATATGCCTATGGTGATATTCTATCTTTAATAGTTACAGGTAATAAACGCGTGATTTGCGTTCCAGATGGGGGATGGGACTACCGGTGCTTCACATGCAAAACAAACGGCTGCCGGAGAGAGTCCCGGTGCTTTCAGTGATCAGCAATGCATGTCTTTCCACTCACAGTGATCATGAAGGGAACGGCGCTGATCATCTCCAGAATGAAGGGGACACGTAATACTTGCTCCCAAACGTTACCCTGGAAACATAAACCACACATATGGAGTCAGGAAACTCCATTGTCATGGCGACCCAGGGGGATT
Source organism: Macroramphosus scolopax (assembly GCA_901007825.1). Lineage (NCBI taxonomy): Eukaryota > Metazoa > Chordata > Actinopteri > Syngnathiformes > Centriscidae > Macroramphosus > Macroramphosus scolopax. The sequence continues at coordinate 107,071 of CAAKHC010004584.1, read as the reverse complement.
ACCACCTAACAGGCCCAATTACAGCGAGTGAGAGGGGACAAATTGACCAGCTTTTGCACCATAGAATAGATTGGGATGTAAAAAGGTTATACAACTCCCTTGTTCCCCTTAAGAGAAACCAGCATTACTCAGTTTCCACACAGCTCTTCTTTCAGTTAATGTGTCAGCCATTGCTGGTTTATGTGTCTGCTGCCTGCATATCGCTGGCCTGACTGACTCGTGTAGGTGTACAGACACATGTCCACAGGAATCAGTCAACTTTAAATGCTAAGGCCTCTAGCCTCCAGAGTAATCTGCACATTGATCCCTTCATAGGCTTATAGTGCCGAGTACATCAAAGGTAGGGGCAGCCGTTGATGGATCGGCACCCCACTGCAGCCACACAGGAGACTCCCCTAAAGTCTTTCTGATGTGTCAATAATAGGACGGTGCTGAGGAAGTCCTGTTGATGTGCTCTCCAAAAGCAAAAGCAAAGAAGTAGCATAAGGGGAGAGAGGTACATATTTGTTTAGTAAACAGAACAAACAAAGGCGTGCAAGATGCACAAGCTCTGCCTCCAGCACACCGAACACACACACACACACACACACACACACACAACATGCAGACATCACAAACCAATAAAAACTGTCTGTTGCGGGCTCTAAATAACTCACCTTGTAGCTGAGATACACAAGTAACATAGTTTCTGAAAAGCTGATGAAAGCCACAAGCACCTGCAAAAAGGAGAGAGGGAAATTGAGAGCAGACTTAAAGGGAGAGCAGACATAGAGTGGTCGATACAGTATGAGAGAGACCAGAGCCGAGAAATTAGGAGTCACAGGAATGGAAGAGGAGAGCGTGGGTGGAATCAGTGGGCGGACTGATAATTGAGCTTCAATTCAAATTTAAGTAATGGAAGACTTTCTATTGTATCTGATTTTGTCAAGGTATGTTTGCTGTTAATGTTTAGTGCAAATAAGGCCAGTAATCTAATTAAAAGGAGGAAGTGATGGACCGAATGCAGAAGTTACTATGTGCACCTGTATGTGTATGTGTGTGTGTGTGTGTGTCCGTTCAAGTATGCACATGCAAGTGTAAACAGACCAGGGCCTTGTTTACACAGGAGCGTGCTGATCAATCTGACCTGCAGTGCCCACAATGGTAGAGGTCTATCCACCCAGATGATCAGTTTCCTGCAGAGTGGAAGAAAAAAAGAAAAAGGATAGAGAGCAAAGGAAAGAGAGAATGCAATAAAAGAGACAAAAATGACAAAGCTGAAACGATTACACAGATATTGAAATTCTTCTCTGGCAAACATGGGGACTCACAACATGGATCATAAAAGTCATAATATTAAAGTTAATTACACTCTTTACACTATGCAATAGTGGGGTGCACAGTCGCCAACGTACTCATATTGTTGGAGAAAAGTAACGTTCAACCAGTCAAATGGAAATTTACAGTCTAATTGCGAGAGAAACGCCTTGTTCCCCAAAGACACCCTGGGGCTTATCATGGCTGCTTGCTTGCCTGCGAGATGATTTGCTCCTACGAGTCTGCTGCCAGAAGCAGGAGGCAGCCCATCCCTTTCCTGAGCTCACCCTGTCAGGCTCCTTATTCATTTGGAGCCAGAGCTTAGCCAGTTTCACAAGCCACCAATTGGATCAATAGGTCCCAGAGCAGGAGACAAGGCATAGCCTCCGGTCCATGTACACTTCCTGTTTCTCCATCTCTGCTCTTGTATATTGCATGCTTTACCTCCGCTGTTGATTGTGCCACACAGGCACTACATACATATTAAGTTGACAGGTAATCTATTCACTTAGATGGTGATGAATGAATGTGGATCTGGGATGCTCAATATGAGCATGTGAATTGTCTCAGTTAAGCGAAGTTGCATTGATTACATTATACAGTGTCTCTGACCAGTGGGCCAGTGAAAGCATGCTGGTCGTCCACAGGCTTTGTTTTCACGGTGGTGGTCTGAAGCCATCACTCCTAATTAGAGACTTGCATGCTTACCAGTCAAACTCAGTCCAGGGACGGGACGACGTGTTTTGTTTGGTGCAATTCACTCCGTTGACGCTGCAGGAGGAAAACCACAGTGAAAGTAACTGTCCAGTTCCTCTTACCAAACCAGACTGGACTGAACTTCTGCTCAGTCCATCAGTTTACTTCCTGATCGCATATCTACAAGTACTTCCTTTCCCCGCATGAGTATATTTTTTTTATTTTGAATACTTTGATTAAAAGCTCAAGGGAAACTCTTCTCTGCATTTAACGCATCCATAGTCGAACACGCAAACACACAGTGGGCTGCCACTCTAGCTGCGCCGGGGGAGCAGTTGGGGGTTACTTTCCTTGCTCAAGGGCCATTAAGATGTGAATATTGAGGTAGGGGAAAGCTCTGTTAATAAGCCTACCCACAATTCCTGCCAGTCTTAGGGACCGAATCAGGAACCTTTGGCCACAGCTGCCCCCTAAACTTGCATCCAATCCTTTTATGCGATACCCTACACAGACTGTGATCTCATCATTGACCTGGTGCACCTGCTCCTGTTTCTCTCACCACTCCTGTCTTTCCTGCTGGGGGTGGTCCAGTAGAACTCTGACAATGTAGAGGAGGCAGCTCAGCACTTTGAGTGCAAAGTTAAACATTCGCACCCGCAGACCTGTAATGCAAAAAAACAGGACAAACGGTTGTTGTTTATTTAATGTTGGAAACATACATAACAGAACACAAAAAGGGCACATACATCATCCCATTTTTGCCGCTACTATCGGGTGAAGAGCTCCAGAGAGAGACCATGAGATGAGGCACAGCCCTCTGTAACAGCTGCAGCTCCTTCATGCTAAAGTGACTCACTATCCCCGAGTGAAGAGCTGTGGAGAGCGTTTGGAGCAGAACCACGGCACGTCCGCACTACAGCAGCGAGGGGCTAGCTCGTTAGCCAAGACACAAATTCCACTTCTAATTTATCGTTATTAATTAAGTAAAGGGGATATTTTGTTTGTAATTTGTATTGGTATTATGATGTTATCTTGACTGCTGTAAGAATCACAGCATCACATGAGTATAAATTTGATTTTTATTAATCTAACTATGACACTCCGCTTTATACTTTAAGTTTAAGGTTCTATGAGTAATGGAGTTTTTCAATAATTCTAAGCACACAAGATAAAATAAACATAAAGTACAATCTGTCTTTACACGCGAAGGAAGACTACAAAATGTGAACAACTGGTGATGAAATGCAGAGCGAAATGACCACCACTTCACACATTAAAATAAATCACAGCCTGCCAATGAAGAATTAGAACATCTCATGTGCAACCAAAACAGACACAGAAAACTGGAATTTCACCCAACTATTTACAAGTAGAGGAAGTATGATGCCAAACACAGGCAACTCACTGGATCTTTGGTTTTTGATGAAGAACAGCTTGAGGCGCTCCTTGAAAGTGTTCTCATTCACATAGAACTCTACCTGCACCCTAAGAGACAGACGGACAGACGGGCAGAGAGAGAGAGATCAGGAGGAGAAAACAGAAGCACAGTTGCTTGGATAACGGGTCAACCTTGTCAATGACCTGTTCCATATAGCATGACAGTCAGGAGGCGGTTTGGGGTGATGGATCGTGTCAACGGACACCAGACGGAAATGAAAGTTCAAGACCTGTTTGATGTGAATTTCACACCTTAAATCGAAGACACCTGGTTTCTCTAGCCAAGTGTTTCTTGTTCCTTAAACTAACCAAGCGGTTTTGTGTGTACATCTTTTGTGCCAAAACCAAACAGATTTTTTTTTTTGCTTAACCATCACCAAACATTAACAGTAAAAATATGGTTGAATGTCTTTCAAGATGTTGTGCAGTGTAAAACATTAGGTGTTCTTTTTGGTGATTTTAGCTGCACCAGGCTGTGTTGTCAAAACGTAGGTGTGCAGATATGTAAAACATAAACGTTTTGTTCTGGCAACTGGGATGTGACTGAAAGTGTGCAGGAGGCACTGCAGGTGATGGAAGAAACAAAATGCCTCTTTTATGAAGTGAAGTCATGAGGCCAGAATAGTGGAAATAGTCGGAGAGATGGGAAATAGAGGAATGACTTAAAGGAGAGAAAGAGAAGGTGTTTGATTGAGCAAATTGCAGATACAAATGGAGATGATTGAGCCGAGAAAAGTATGGAAATAAAACACTAATGGGTTTTGGAGGAAATAGTGTTCCTGCTTATCCGCATGTCCAGTGGCCCAAACAGTTGAAGTCAGTCTTGTTATCTCGACTGATTAAATATAGAGCAACAAATTACTTCCCTGTGATGTTCCTGCTGAACACAGGAGACCGTAATTACTGCTTTTTCTCCCTTTCCATTCGGGCACCCTCTTGTTAGACACACCCACACACACGCACAAGCTACTGTACAGACACAGGCCAAAATACACATCCGCACATCAGTTGTTAGACCATTCATGCATCCATCTTACATGGACGCTCTTTGAGAGACATGATGGAAATGATGCTCTTGAGACAGCTCCTACATGGTTTCTGACATTACCAGACAGACTGAGGGTGTATTTCCTGTCTGACAACCTCAGGGGAGAGTTCTCCATTGCCCTCCTTCCACCCTATGGAGGGAAGAGTGAATGACTCAGGTGGAGGATGAAAAACGACAGACATGAGGCTCGCTGGTGGTCTCCTCACAACAGATGAAAGAGAGGCAGACAGGTTCAACAACTTCAATCTATTCTCCTTTTTGCAGTAAGAGGAGGAAGTGGCGCTGGGGAGTGGGGGTGGGCAGGGTCTTCCCAGGGTTCCAGTGTTGCACTCTACCAGCACCCTACACAGTCAGACACACACTACCAGCAACATTTAGGGGAGGGGGTGGGGAGACTTTCCCCTTTGTTGCTATGGTAACACAGGATTCGTTGTCTTTTTCTTGCCTCTCACATGAGCAGATGTGAGCAAACAAATACTTGTGATGTGTTTTCCGCCATCAGAGCAGATAGCCCCGCTCCAACTTGTTGAGGGCTCCCGTCTCTCTCCGAGCAGCCTGCTGACAATAAGGCAGTTTCACACATGATGGAAAACAGAAGAACATTCATATACACACAGCTCCTCAGGAACATGAAAGCCCATGGGTGTGTAATTGCACCTTTAGATTAGAAAAGGACGTGGTACAAATTGCCAGAGAGATGGGACACCTGCGGTATTTGCAATCATTAGGACAGTGGAAAGATTTTGTGTTTTGTCTGTACGTTTGAGTCAAACTGAGATAATCAAGGCACAGAGCCTTCAGAGAGCCAATATAATGGTGGCATCAAGGGAAGCAGAATGGAAGTAGGTATAGCTTTTTACTTGCATTAGAAAAAATGTGTACTTGGCAAGTTGTTCCTAAATCCAACAATCCATTAAATTCTTTCAAGCCTCTTCAAACTCTGTCAGAGGAACATGTGATGACCGCAGGGGACGAGGATAATTTTAAAGGTCATTTTTCCCTCGTTATGTTCCTCTCAGCGAGGATATACTCCACATCAATATATACAACGGACAATGAAAAGTAAAGTGAAAATATAACCCAATAAGGAGTTGAGCTGTGGGATAGATTTAGAGTCTGTATCTTTCATCTAAGAGGAGGACGGGAGGGAAAAAGACATTCGAGGCAAGATAAGAGCATTATTTCCAAACATAAGGCACAAAGGCACATCAAAATGGCACCTCTGGGCAATTGCCACATATCAACCCTGAACGGCTCTTCTAAAATCACAAGCAAAGCAAATGATTGTTGAGAAAAATGCTTTGGGACACAAGAAAACCTGAAATGTCACTGTATTATTAAAACAACAATTTCAGTGTGACATAAGATTCAACATGATAAAACAACTCAAAAAGAGTCTCTTTCTCACTGCTCCTCAAAATATAGATTTAAGAAAAGAGTTATCTCCAGACAGGCAATGAAAGATCCTCTCATAGGCTTTTATAAGGCAAAACAGCAGGTCTAACAGCTGGAAACAATAGCACATGAATAAAGAGGCGTGGTGGAACATTTCAAACCTGAGCCTTGGGAGAGAATTTGCATTCCACATTTGCATGTAGACTCTTGAGATTTGAAGTGTGAAAAAGAGACAGAGAGTTGGAGAGAGTACAAAAATACAGACAGATAAATAGACACAGACAGATGGACAGAGATGCAGAGGGGTGCATGCGGAGGAGGATCTTTGAAAGAGAGAAATTAACCTTGTTCTCCTGCTGCTTCCACCCATGCCTGAGCTCCATAATGACACAGCACTGGCCATCTAATGACACAGTGGAAAGACTAAAGAAACCCAAATGTATGCGCACAGTACACTGCAGCTCCACACACAGCATAGGATTAGTACTCATATGTTTATAACATGGAAAGTATTGAGCATCGTGGATGCTTTTAATGTAGTTTAATTAAAAGAATCAAGAAATTGGAGCATACAATCTAAAAAAATAAAAACAAATATTTTCTTCAAGCATTTAAAGCAGGTCTGTGTCATCAGTGATACATGCACGGCGTAGCAGAAACAAGGAGCTGAAGGAAGACACCTGTTCTCTTCCTAGTTTCGAGGCCTACAGACCAAGGTTGCCGTGCCACTACGAACAGCATAAACAGCTGTCCAATCTCCAGGCTTTCTGGCCACATGTGTCAGTCGATATCTTGTCTGTGCTTCTTTCATATTGACCTTGTACATTAACAGAAACACATGATTGTGAAAACATACTATTAATAATAATATTCAAAGTATAGAAAGGTACCGGAATGAGAAAGAAAAATCAATCACAATGTTGTTACAAGAGCAGCTACAGAGGGAAAAGGAACCACTTTATTGGGAGAGCGATGGAAACAAGCACAAATTACTGACATCAGTGCAAAATAGAGTTTTTCTCATTCTTCGGAAGAAACATTCATTCTGGAGAACCAATCTACGAAGAAGTGCTGACATCCATAAACTATTTGGGAGATTATTAATCAACATACTGTGCTGATAAAAGGGTAGCGGAAAAAGACGACACAGCTAAAAGAGCACAGACAGAAAAAAAGCACACACGGACCAACAATGATAATATATCCAAACTAAAAATGAGGGCAGAAAACCTTCATTGCATGACAATATCACTGGATCGCTCTGACAGCTTAAGACAGTCAAGGTGCAGTCTACCACATCCTGCCAACCTACAAATGGTTGACAGGACAGCTTGTCCCAGAGCCTGTTACCAAACCCTCACACACACATTGTTTGTTGCTGATGGCAAAAAATAAATCGAAAAAGGCTTTATGTGAAGGCATCACTGCTAAAGAAAGATCCTGTCCTTGTGGTAAGTCAATATTATTCTTTTAAGAAAAACAACACGGGAGTTAATGCTCGGAGAGTCAGGTGAAACGAAAGTCAAATATTATTAATATCACACACCACTGCTATGAAATTGATTTTAACACTGCAATGAAACAAGCACACTTTCATCATTGCTTAATGATGACTGAAACCTTTAATGAGCCTCTCTGTGTCCTTGCCTCTAAAACAAAGGGGGAGATCAACACCGGCGGTTTTCAGTCCATTAAATGGTCTCATTATATTACCATGGTCATCGCCAAATCACAACACTGACTCACCTTTCATGTTAAAGAACACATAAGGCAACCTTGGACTTGGGTCAGTGAGAGATAAAGCAGGCTTTCAAACCATTTGAGACTAACCCTGCTTTTACTTTACTGTATAGTAAGAAAACAAACACCGGACTTTGCAGCCGGACCACCTGTTTCTCATTTGCAAAGAGTCAATGCTTTGCCCAAAGGGAAATAATGAGGGTAGAGGAAAGAAGAAGCAACACGAAACTCTCACCTTATCTCGACCGTGGTGAGTGTCAAATTATAAGTTACTTTAAAACCAATTCCACCCACTTACGCAGCAGGAATGCACTAAATCGAACCAGTTTCAACACACAAGTTACACCTCTGCATTCTTCCAAACGATGAAAAGTACATTTTTATTCTGGGTACAACACGGACTCTAAAAGATAAATTGCTTTTAAGTATCATACTGAGAATATCTCCTGGCCTTGCTTTAATGCAAACAACGGCGGGACAAATTCTGACGCTATGGCGGGGCGATAGCAGTGGCTACTAGCTAGCGGACTGTTAGCAAGAAACTCTAGAACATAAACGTACAAAATGTTTCTTCTCCGTCACAATGAACGACTGCGACAAAAAGGTAATTATGAACAACGTGTGTCACTGAGGTTAAAGGGAAATGTGTACAGTAGTTTCCTTAAATAAGAGGAATAGTGAGGGGAGGGGGGAATGAAGAATATCAACTCACCTCTTCACTCATCTGCATCGCGTCAGAGAGGCACGCGAGTCCCCCTGCTGGAGCCTCGAGGCATTACCAGTAGATCGATGCACAATTAACCCCGACAACCTGCACTACCTTCTTCTACTATTTACTGCGTTTTAATCACAGTGCTGAACTTAGCAGTATTACCAAAATCACAATGAAATGATGTGTTATGGAATTCAAGAAACACAATTGCATAGCTTTTAAAGGAATGAGATCATGTTATAAAAATGAGCATATTTTTACATTCTTATCCGTCACATCAGTACTGTAAACATGTACTGTGACCGCTTTACAACACCAAATGTAAGTGGTTATATGTGGTAATGCATCAAATTCTGGTTTAGTTTACGATACAAAATAACGTTATGAAAAGATCGATGCGGGCGTGTCACAAATTTTCATGGTCACGCCATTCACACAATGGCCTGAGCAGTTGCTCTGTGCATCTCATCATAATGTAAAGGGTTTTTCATTGGAATTAATGGAGGGCCTGCTACGCCTTATACTTCAAAACGATTGCCTTGTAGGCATCAGACACAGGGGGCTTTCAGACAGGGACGCTGTTTAACAACCTAGGATGAGAAATGGCTTGAATTCACTGAAATTATCCGGTCCAGTCGGTGGTGACTTATCTGCGTGTATGTCAATAGCCTCCAACAATGGCTAGAAAAGTAATATATCATAGTAAATAGTATATTGACAACATGTAAACATTCTTTGTAGCCTTAAGTCAGAGCCGTGTCCTGAACAACCTGTGGGTTCCCATGTATTGTGACTTCCATACATCATCAGTGGAGGTGCATTAGCCCTTTGCTCCCCACTGCCTGACGTAACTATCCTTCCCTCATCCTTTGCTGAAATGACCGTTCATTTCTTTTGCTTGTGGGAGGTTATCTTGACATATACAGTCTCCACTGAAGACGAAACAGAAAAGAACAGATTCTTCAGTCAAGACAGGGTTAATCACACATGATGTACTCACAGAAAACCTTACTGTGTCTGTTACCAGTGTCTTTTTTACATAAACAATAAATCATCCTTTCTGTCTTGAAATGTACAGCCTGGATTGGTTCATAACTCTATCAAAGCCATCAAATGACAATCTATCTCCCCATCTCATCAGATTACGTTACGCCTGAGATGCGTGCAGTCATTTAGCATTAGATCGAATCAGCATGAAATATCATTCTGTTTTAAAGTCGTCTTTAAATCAACACTGACAAAGACAGGAATGAAACATGAGAGAAATCATCTCTATTGCCTGTCCCTTGCGTCTCTGCCAATGCTTGGGATGAAAGACAACTCCTGTGGTGTATTAAGTTAACACAGTTTGGGAATAGAGGAGCGGCGATCAGTAGACAGCTGTGTATGTGATCCCCCACAACAGTGTGGCACAGCAGCTCATTGCCCCGGCTCTAATGCCACAGGGCCTGACAGCAACATCGAACACTAACAGCCCCAAAAGAGCTCAGATAAATGCTAGTCAGCCCCTTGGCTTTATTAGTGCCCGCTGCTCTCGAGTGTTGACAGTAGTCATCCACCCAAAAGAAAGGTTATGAACTTCAATATCTAGCTTATTAAAACCCAGCAGTAGCAAAAAGAACCACAATCGGAAAAAATATGACCACCAGGGACACACCGTTCACTGACCACGAAGGCGCCTTTCTCTATACAGCTCATCTGTAATAACAATGAAAGGCTATATCACATTTAATATCTTTATCTCTAACATTTCTGTGTGCAGTTTTCAAATATACACAGTTAGGGTATAATTTATAGGAAAATCTAAAAGATGGAGGACAGCTTCAATGTGAGTCTGGAACTCTGCTGGAGGGATGAACACCATTCTTCCCCAAAATATTCCCTCATTTGATGTTTTTATGATGGTGGTGGAGAGAGCGATGTCTGGCGAGGTACAAACTCTCCCACAGGCGTTCAATTGAGATGAGGTGACTGCGAAGGCCGCAGCATATTATTCACATCATTTCCTTTAAACCAATCAGTGACCTTCCCTGTCCTGTGGACGAGGGCATTGTCATCCTTGAAAAGACCACTCTCATCAGGACAGAAATGTTTCATCATAGGATAAAGGTGACCATTCAGAACAACACATTGATTTGCAGTGATCCTTCCCTCGAATGGGACAAGGGGCCAACAAAATCCTCCCAACGGCATCCAAATACACCAAGCAGAAGGCTGCCAGAATCAAAGCACATTTAAAGAACTCTCACTGCAAAACTAACTTAAGTTCCTTTCACTCTTCTCTTAGGAAATGTCTTCCAACACTTTATGCAACCTTCTCACACGGACAGTATCTCATGTTGATAGGCATCATCCTCCCACCATCCCTCTCATTTGTTCTCTAACAGAACCTTCTTTAAGGATACGACCTGCTCTGCTGGCAGCCTTTCCTCTTTGCCAATATTAATTAGGATGTTGATTTTGGACTTTCCTTTTAACTAACAGGAACGGAAATTTGTCAGGCCTGATGCCTCGGTCTTATTACCCTACACCACTCTCAGCCCTGCCTTGCCGTAAACCATGTGGAGCGCTCTTGGTTCAGTCCGGGTCTGTACCAGCAGTATTATGTGCACTGCTGCGAGGACGAGCGCGCAGGTCATGAGAGTATGAGAGCACTGGCTGCTCCCTCATCGCCCCATCTCACTCCTCAGCTGCAAATCTGATTAAATCACCTTTTCCACTACGTGCCTCTTCTTATCATACTTGACAATTGTATTGCCAACAGTCTCTTTGCTTTACACCCGCTTCGGCTCCTCAGACATGATTGATGCATAGATTATATCGCAATTTCTGATAGAGATTCCTATCAGCTTTCTAAACTGTCTTTTAGAGTAAATGATATGACTGACTTTCAACTCATACGAACTCTGAAAGGGTCGCTAAAAAACTCCGGAGTTCACCGTACAGTGAAGTAAACCATTGTAAAGCTAGAACAAATATTGACGATATTGATTGATCATGTTCTTCATTGGTCTTACTAGATTAAGACGAGACAAAGGGTGTACTGGCATGGGAAAAAGGGAAAGGATGGTGAAGAATAGGCAGATATTGAGTGAGAGAAGAGATTGTTTTAAGGACAAAGGGCTGTCCTTTGTGTGTTAATCCTGAGCTCGGAGGAAAGCTCCTGCTTAAGCTGAGCAATGGAAACTCTGTGAGCTGCACTTTATTTCACTTCTAACAAATTAGACGTACAAATCGAGCTGCGCTGGAAGTTTTGTGTGTTGATAGCTTGTTATGAGCATTCAATCAATTCTGAAAGAATGGTGTTGCTCTGCAACGCCGGGAGTGTAATTGCTGAGCATCAAGCCAGAACATGATTTCTTTTGAGAATTCTAGAAATATATGAAACATGTTCATTTGTGAACAAAGAGCGGTTATGACTGGAACGGTTGTTGCACCTGGGAGAACGACAGAGAAGGAAAGCTAGTCTACTCTACTACAGAGAGTAATTACTAATGCTAATGGGAACAAGAAGATTGATCCATATTATGAACTTGAATTTAGTAAAAAGAAAGCAGATTATTTCACTTTTTACGGTAATCTTCTGGCATTTCCTCTAAACAGAAGCATCCGACTCACTGAGAACTGTGACATTAAAAAGATAATTGATACAGATTCCCTGATCGATTATCACACAACGACTGTACATTTGATGGTCAGGACAGCCCATTCCAAGCAACACACACACTGATAAATGCTGAAAAAAGGAAGTAGAAAGACAATCAGAAATGTGGGAGATCCCAGTGTGTGAAGTAGCCTGCGCTGAATATCGCCTCACCTGAGAGCCTTTTAATGACTCCAGCAAAGTGTTTCCGCTGGGCAACACAAGAGCTCTTGGAAGAGGGAAAAGCATGTAGTTGGGGGCACTTCAATCACAATTAAGATGCAGAGGAGTGTGATGAACGTGGTGGATACTGTACTCTCACTCGGGGATATGCAAGGGGAGGGTCCACATGTGAAAGAAGGGGGCTTATAGTGGAGTGTCAAGGGAATACGCCACGCTTCACATGTAGACATGTTGCGTTGCCGACACACCAAATGCAGCTTTCCGTGGAGCTGCCCTCATTGCTCCTTCGTTACATGCTTGTTAAACGCCGGGCCTAAATTAATGGACTAAGGCAGAATAAACTGTGTGATACGTCCGTAATTAAGCCCTCTGTCACGATCAATCACATATCTTTCCTGCCTTCTAATCAGTCCATTATAGCAGCTAATGATCCCTTGGCACCGAGATCAACATATTGAGCCAGGAATACTCTGTCAACTGCTTTTTCACCCTCACAAGTGTCTAAATAGGTGTAAATGAAAGAATGTGGATATGAATGATCACAAACATGCACACAAACTAAATAAAGAATGGTGAACACACACACAGTTACACATCCAAGATACCAAGGACAGAATGTCTTTGTTTAGCGACAAGTGTTCAGAATTCCAATCTATTATAGAAAACACAGAGCATGTGTTGGCTGTAAACTACCGCTCTGCTGCACAACACAGCAAATGTAACATAGACAGGTTCAAATCTGAACCGCATTGCTTTCTAGAGCCCTGAAAGTGATTGACACCAGGATCCAAGCACTCATCCACAATACATCTGCACTGTTCTAAGAGGGTTTTAGAGCACACCTGTGGGTCCAACACACACAATTACCACGCCAACCTCAGAACCTCCCAAACAACCAATGCCATCTTTAGCTGAAGCAAGAAGATGAAGTGGCTTCATGACCAACATATTGTGTGCCTCCTGTCCTCTCCATCTCTTTAATCAGGTGACTGAGGTCACACTGTACTCTCCTTTGGAAACATTAATCCTTGGGCAATAACCTACAAATTACCTAAGGCCAAAAGATCACCAGAGTGCAGCAAGCCTGTTTAGGCCGCATCTGACAATAAAAAAAAGAACATTCTAGAGGAATAACAGTATGATTCATCACATAACAAAGTAACACTGTGTAATTTAGCATTATTTGCACCCCAGGCCCCTCTGCTAACATGTCATGTACAGTAAAGCACTGTAGTTAAAGCCGGGCAATGGTTGAACCTGGATTGGTCATCGTGCCATTTCCGCAACTGATTCCAAACACCCATTCAACTCCACAAGCCAGTGATCCTCATTTCCATGTAGCATCACACATGTAATGAAGGTTAGGGTTTTCCATTGGACAGCATAATGAATTAGCCAAATTAAGCAATGAATATCCTGTGCCATGTCAAATCGGCTATCCTGCGAATGGACTGTAAGCAAAGGTTAATAGCCAGTTACTGAGACCACGGTCTGAAATTGCCTGTCCAGGTGGCAGATGGTTCACCATAAATCGCAGGAGTTATGTCCATGAGGAGAGACACGAATAGGGATGATGATATAGGTCTACCTTACTCGTAAATCTCTTCCTGCGGGCGCCACTAAAGGAAACTTAGGTTCTCTGAAATATACATGCAATTAAAGAAGTGAATATAATTACACAGTGAATGTTTAGCCTTTTCCCTCATTGGGTTTTAATTGGTACAGCATTGTTTGGTGTGGTAGTATCTTATTAACACTACATATTTGCCTCTGCGCACACAAGGTAACGAGTAAACCTGTTGCAGCATCCCCTCCAACTGCACAGCTGACGGTATCTACTCCAACGCACACTACACCTGATGAGGAAAATAGGGACACAAGATGCAAACACAGACAAATGCATACTTTTTAAACGAGGGGATATAATGTTCATGGCGCAAAGTCATGCAGCGTATTCGGTGCGCCGTGCGTAAACGGTGCAAGGAGCATCATTACCTATCATCGGTCTGCCAGTCCCCGAGCAAAAGATCTCGGAACCGGTACCGAGGGGGCAACGGGAGCACTTCCTTCTCCAGTTCGACCATGGTCCTCCTCCTCAGAGCCCGCAAACAGAGACAAAGATCACCGCAAACAGCACCTCCCCACAGAGGAGCCGGACCACGCCAAAACCTCCGTTATCCTCTTCTTTTTGCTATTCAAAACGTAGATCGATAACAGACACATTGATAAGCTTCATGGCATCGTCCTCGACATCCGCCTTAAGCAGAACCTTCTTTCTTTTTCGGCGCCCGTCAGAATGCGGGTCTACTTCTCAATCTGCAACAGGTAGAGGTTCATCCGTCGGTGCGGAGGGGAGGCTCCACTTCTAGTGTGACAGCTGGAGAGCAACTGGTTGTCTCTCTCCACACCAGCATCCTCCCTGCCTGAGCTCCGCATGGACGCACTGACTGCAAATATGCAACCAACCGTTGGGAAATACTGTCGCGAGGACTTTTCGTGTCAACAAAAACTACAAAGACAAAAATTCTAATGGAATAACGCAAAATAAGCACACAGAGAAATCTAACGGTCATGCGTGTGATCCATGAGTCCACCACGACAATACAAATATTCATCATTCCTGCAATTACTGTATTTTCTTATGTTTACAGGGTTTTGGATCCTCGTTCATTTCTTTTTAGGCACTTTACGGTGGCCAATCTGACATGTTTGAAACGCTCGAGCTGAGCTATCCTACTATGACGACAACGCATCCAATTAATTTAGCGAAAGCCTTTGGTGCGTTTTCATTTTCAGACACCAAACACGACTCTGCACGGTTTGCCAACTGAGCAAGTCGTGCAAGTCTGAGTGTTGTTGCTTCCTCGCTCAGCATCCATGAGCTAAATATAATCAAAATACAGAGCAGAAACAAAATAAACTGTAACAAGCCTGTTCACTTACAATAATCCTGAAAAGAATTTCAAATATATACAATAATCCCATAGAAAGAATTCCCATGACTGTTGTGTATGTTGATATAAAAATTCAACTATGAATTCAGCCTTATAAAAAAATTCTGCCTGCACATTTATTTGTTTTTGATAAACATTTGTGGGTTTGCCTGTCAGCAATTGAAACTACTTCTATTATGCACCAAACTTATATTTCATTACATGAAACCCATGTAATTTGCTAGAGCCTGTGGTCACAGTACAGGCTGTAATGAAATTCTAATGTGGTGCTTCAGAGACACAAAGACACAGACAACAGGTGCTATTCAAATTAACTTCCAATGATTAATATTAATCAATATTAATAAACCAGCACCTCTGTGGGCTCAAAGCAACCCTTCAGGTGGAGGGTCAACCAGGATTATTCCTGAACAGATGAGAGGATGAAGAATAACAATGGATGCTGACTCTGGATTGTGAATAATTCTAATGTCAATGTTTTTCTGCCCTGCATGTCATCTTTACATAGAGACAGCTGCCCTCTATTTGGATGGAAAGATATAAACACCTCCTTCTGTTTTATAGTCGGTCAGATTCGTTTTCTACTTTGCCCTCTGGTGGTCATGACACAAACACGCAGTCTGCAGTGAGCTGGTTTCATTTCTCTGTTCAAACAGTTAGCTGATAATCTCAAGTCTGTTAGGATGCAGGGTATTCATTTATTAATTGTTTGCCTTTGGCAAGCATGACATACCCCTGTGATGTGCTCATCCCCAAAAACAAAGGTTGACAGGGAAGCAAAATATTTAATTTTAAGTGGGCGGGCCTTGCTATGTAGCCATGGTAACAACAAAAGTGTCTGAGCATATCAGAGGAGATAGTTCATGAGTTTCAAAGCCCATTTACACCCAATTCAGTCAGACATTATCATAATGTGTACTCTGAGGACAATTTGCAATGGTTGATGCGATAGACAATTAAGCTTCACCCCTGCTGATCTAATTTCAATGCCACCAACAAAACTGGCAGTGCGTATGAAGATAAAGAGTAAAAAACAAGCATCCATAAAAAAGTAATTTAAAAGTTATAAAATCCTTTGTCAGTGACGTTTATCACTGTACAGATTAAAACAGACGCCTTCCAAGTTCTATTCCAATGTGATGTTGACGGACGCCAAAGCATCCACTGCCCAGCCGGGGTACTGGTCGCGGGAGGGAAACATTCGCTTCATGAATGTCTTTATAAACTCAGGAAAACGGCCTTCCACGATGCTCTGTCTCACGGAGCGCATCAGGGTGAGCTGCAAAGAGAAATTGTTAATGAATCAAGGAAAATAAACATTGTTATTTATCTTCTGTTCTGCAACTTTAGAGGATCAGTGAGAGGTCAGCATCCCCATGGCAGTAGGTAACATGTCAATGTTAGCCCCTCTATGTTAGCATTAGTGTGCAGCTGAGGCTGATGCAACATAGCTCACAAGTTGGGGATGTATAATGTTAGGAACTAAAGTTACGGACAAGTGCAGCTTCTGACCTTCTGATGGTCACTAAACAGGGCAATACATTTCCAAAATCATTGGGTTTCATCCATTGCAGAACGTGAAGCAATTCATGTAATTATACTCCAACCTTCATGGCAATCACTAGAGAGAAAAACGAATATAAACCTCTAAAAGAAATGTAATATGATACATAATCAGATAGTATCTGTTCTGAACATGATTATTATGTCTTGGGACGCATCTGTCACAACAGGAGATTCTTTGTGTTTTTGTTAATGTCAGAGCTACAAAGCAAATTTGCACAGAGAGTGCTGAGGGATAATTATTTGAGTCATATCAAATTTGTTTTCAAGTTCAACACGTTCTGTCACATTCCTGTCAAAGTAAATTTGAGCCACATGATGTGGGCTTGATATCTCACACTGGGACAATTGCAGATAAGGAATAAGGAAAAGTCATTCACTGGTTTTCAAACAGTATATATCCTCCTTATCACAGCGATAAAGGTGGAGGCTAAAATGAATGCAACAAAAACTTGTAACATTAGATCCTGCTTTTTTATTCTTATTCATTCTGGTGACTAAAATCTCTTTTCAGATCAGATCTTTGCTATGAATTGCGATAAATATTTCTGTTGCGTATTTTTCATTTAATGATATGATATTTTGTTCAAATACTGACCTGGTAGGCAATGTTGTGGATGGTGATCAGATGCATGGCGGCAGTGTCGGTCTTAAACAGAGCATGCAGGTAAGCTCGACTATGTCTGAAAGAGAGGACAGATATCGTTAGATTGTCTAACTGGCAGGTTAGACAATCTAAGAGCTATAAAATGTCTAAACACCAGCCACCTGGCACAGGATTTCTGTAGGTTTAAAAATACCTACTTTACATCCATACTGATTTCAACCTAAACACACTGGAAATCAAGGCTAAGCTGGAAAATACCAGAGTTATCCTTTAAAGGTCTATATTGGACTTTAGGAACCACATGAAACTGTGCACGCATTCAAACTTTCTTCCCGTCACAACACCTTCTGTTGTCGTCTCCACTTGCCTTTTGCAGGTGGGACATTGGCAGTCTGGGTCAATGGGCTCAAAGTCCTTGGCATACTGCTGATGTTTTACCTGGAGAGATCCCCAGGGCACCAAGGCAGAGCCAAACCTCTGTGGAACAAAAGATCCGGGTTGTCATAAACCCACTAGGAATTGGTTTATTTAAAAGTGATTAATCAAAGTGTGACAGGTAGAGAGAGCTTACTGCTGTACGGGTGGGAAACACGCAGTCAAACATATCACATCCCAGAGCGACACACACCACCAGATCCACAGCATATCTGCAACACGTGTTCCACATCAGCTCATAACACCACAGACAATGAGCCAGAATTTGACAGTACACATGAACATACCCCACACCCATGAGGTAGCGAGGCTTTTCTCGAGGCAGGTGGTCAGTGCTCAGCGTGACCATCCTCCAGAAGTCATTCTTCTCTTCTCCTCCACTCAGGCCTCCGATCGCAAACCCAGGAACATCACGTTTAGTCATTTCTACAAGAAGGTCAGAAGATATTAGTGCACGTCTCACAGACAATCTCTAAAATAGACAGCAGATATCCTTCCTCTCACTTTGAAGAAGATCATCACAGAAGACAGAGTTTTACCATCTAGACAGGTTTTGCGGAGCTCAGCGTTCAGCCCACCCTGGATGATGGCAAATAGGTTCTGTTTGTCCTGATTTTTATTGGCTGCTATGCAGCGATCCAACCAGCGAATGGATCTGTGCATTGCCTCCTCCACACGTGGTCCGGTCACAGTACTGCTGACCACGTCATCCAGCTGCATCATGATGTCTGACCCTGGAAGAACACAAAAAACATGAAAATGCTGTCTTTTAGCCTCTGGAAATCTGTGTATGTGTCATCAAACTATCTGAATCATTACAGACCTAGACTGTTTTGTATGTCGATGGACTTTTCGGGGCTTAAGAGTATCACTTTGCCATCATACGGGGATTTGAACTTGACCCCTTCCTCAGTGACCTCAGAAAGTTCAACAAGAGACACCATCTGAAACCCACCACTGTCCTGTAACAAGAGGAAGGTGGAACACGCCAAATGTTTCAGCACAATGTCATGCACTTATGAGATTATGACAACCCCCCTTCCTCCACTCAATTGTTTCATCATCTATGATTCATTAAGAAAAGGATAATACTTACTGTTAAAAGATTTCTCTTCCAGTTCATGAAGCCATGCAAACCATTGGCTTTTTCAATTAAATCAGGCCCCTTTGGAAAGAGGAAATAAAAGCGGAAATCAGTTACAAAAAGGACCAGTAGAGAGATTTAAATTGGATATACAAGGCGTTATTATTACCTACCGGTCTCATGCCCAGGTGGTATGTGTTCCCAAGACATATCTGACATCCCAGACCCTCCAGCTGATCCACAGTGATTCCCTTCAGAGTTCCCTGAGTGCCGACTGGCATGAAAACCGGCGTGCTGACAGTGCAGTGTGGCAGTATTAGATCACAGGCTCTTGCTTTTGTCACCGGACACTCGGCTATGATTTGTAAGGTGAGGGGAGAAGCCACGGAGAGCGCTTTCTTTAAGGACATATCGTGTTGATGTGTATTCTCATGCTCTCTGGTAGCAGCCATGTTGCAACAACCACATGACGTGAGCGAGCTGACGATTGACAATCTAATTGACCAATCGAAAATTCGGGATTTTTGTAGTGCAAGGAGCACGTCGCGTTCATATCCAATCAAAATGCTTTTAAGGAGGCGACGGAGCAGAATAAGCCAATAGACGACAAAGTTAGGCAGGCAAGAGGCGGATCTATACGCGCCGGTTCGATCGGATGTCGTCTCCTCTAACCGGATGGTGTTTGTGTAGAGGAAGTTTTGTTTTGCGAGTTTTCCGTCCGCTTCGACTAACAGAGTATTTGGCTAATGCACTTAAAAGAACATGAAATGTTCGTCGTGTGAATCTTATTACCGGGAACCGCTCAACTGTTAACTGAGAGAGTAAATGCCTGAGGTTTTTGAAGCTGTGGAACTCAACACTGAGGAGTAACCCGAGAGCACCTTGCTGCTAAGCTAACGTTACCTAGCTAGTTAACGCGGCGAACGTTAGGCTCTGTTCTGTGCTGTGTTGAGCTCTACGAGCTAACGAAGCCATGGGGAACCGGGGCATGGAAGACCTGATTCCCCTCGTCAACAAGCTTCAAGACGCTTTCAGCTCCATTGGGCAGAGTTGCAACTTAGACCTTCCTCAGATTGCTGTGGTCGGTGGACAGAGCGCCGGAAAAAGCTCTGTTTTGGAAAATTTTGTGGGCAGGTGAGTTATTGTAGGTAGTTAAATTAACATGTTTAATTGATGTATCAATTAATTTATTTGGTCGCACTCTTACTTTAACATTCGCAGACTGTGTTGTGATGGTACAGCTGTTACGTAACAATTACAACTGCTACTTTTCATATGCTAAACCAACATTGGTCAATATTTAGTCAACGTTACGCATCAGTCGTAAACCTGCTTTCAGGGTGTTGAATAGATGGAAGTTCAACAAGATACGTAAAGCCTTTTCGTGGCAATCTTAATGGCTCCATAAAGACGGAAATGACTGCTGACGTTTTGTGGAGCAGAGGCTTAATTTAAGTATACACTTTCCCAGTTATCTATGCGTGATGATGGGTCCTGAAGATCTTTGCTACTGTTGGCTCTCAGTTTGGTCCTCTGCATAACTTACTAAAAATATTTTTGCTCAACATTTATGTATTTTAAATCTGCCTATACATTTTCCCTCTGACAGTTTCAACAAAGCAAACTTTGTAACAATGGCCTTAATTAATGATTGTCTTTAAATTGCACATTGTGACACTGCACTCTAGATACAATCCCAGTGCAAATGATTTTGCTTTCACATTGAACTATTTTTTACATTTTTTTTTGAATGGAAACTCTTTCTCCTGTTGTCCTTATGATTATAAACCAAATTCATAGACTTTGAAATTTACCAATGATTGTGACTTGGTTTTCGCTCATAGCTGTTGATTGAATTTGCATCGGTTCCCCTAACGTTTAGTTGTAACTTTAGCATGTGTTTCAGATATGAGAGGACACATAGACTGCTGTTGCTGGAAGGCAAAGTGAACCACTTTGTTTGAGTTATGGATTATTGCAGTTAAACTAGTCTCCAGCTCATATTAAATAATGTCTCACTTATGACCTTTTGTCAAACAGTGCAAGTTCCGTAGTAGACACAACTTCCTTTAACATGTTCCCTTTTTGCTCCTTTTTTTTGCAGCTCTCTAGAAATTAAGGAAATTGACAGAATATCTCTCCATAATGTATGATGTGATGTTTGAGCTGCAGATCTCTTGACCTTGTTGTCCTCTCCCACATTAGCATGGAATAAGATCACCCTGCAGATAAAGGAACAAAACAAGCTTGCTGTAAAGCAGCTTGTTTAGCAGGTTTTCAACCCATTGAGAAGTTGTGTGTATTACCCAACCCGCACGGGGAATGCGCTATCACACATACACGCAGTCTAGTTGGTAGACGAGAGGAAGCACATAGGCTTTTAAGATAGCATGCAGATAGACTTTTGGATAGAGCTACACTGACAAGAGCCTGTCGTAACCGCTCACAGGCAAGAACACACATGCAGATTAGACTGCCACTCACTGCACATTAGTGTAGAAACAGGAATTTGCACTGCAAGTACTTGACACATATCAGCTGTACTTAACATTAGACATTTTTCTTAGTGACCTAAATTTCACTGCCCATGCTAGCCTACCCCTTCCACCCGTGTGCTCAAAAGCTACGTACATATGAAGTTTAGGCATTCTCTTTAAGTGCATGAGAGCTGCAATTTTTATATATCCTATATAGCTGCAGTGCAAGGAACTTCAGAGCTGACAAGGTGGAACAGTGGAAGTCAAACTAGTAGCTGCAAGGTCAAGTCCAACTTCAACCTGGAAGGTATTAGGAGGGGCTGCAGAACACTATAGTTTGCTCTTGTTGCAGTGACTCATTTGTTGATCTAGGAGCTTGTTTGAGCTGTCGAGCAGCCAATGACAAAAACCTTTAACATGATCATATGTTACACTGAGCTATGAGCGTTTTTCTGATGTAACATAATTGACTTGCAAATTCAATGTAGGGACAACAGACTTTAACTAAGAGCACCGAGCGGCTGTTACTGTCAGTAAGTGTTGCTCTATGGTTTCCTGGGTGGCCGAGCTCTTTTTTTTTGTTGAGGTGTATGTGGAAGGCAGGCTTCATCCCTGTGTCCCTAGGCGAGAAAGGAATCCGACTTTCTCTTTCTCTGGCAACAACGGTGAAAGAAACAGAGTAATTTAATATTGGAAAGAGAAATAGTCAGACTATAGCCTTTATGATTCAGACACCAACAAACATGCTCTTCCTTCTCTGTCTCCATACTGAAAGTTCTGCCGATATCCTGATCTGATTAGGGTGGCCAAGTGACTTGGCATTGCTTTCAAATGATCACAATCGACATGTTTGCTATTCCAATTTCATCAACATGCAGAACATTGTCCTCCTACTTTACTAGCTGAAAAGTCAGTTACTGATGGTGTCCCTCGGTTGTGGCAGTCCTAGCTTTCAGCCCAGCTGGGTCAGGTGAAATTGAGTTTACTTACTGTGCTGCGTGAATCATCTTGTTCATGTGATTTGGGCCTACATTCTCTCCATGTTTGTCACAGGAGACCAGAAAACATCGACACATGCTTTGCTTGATGGAAGCTTAATCAAATCACCCTGGTCGAACAGCCTTGCTTACTTGTGAATGTTTCCTTTTGTTTGTAGGAACGTGTGTGTGTGTGTGTGTGTGTGTGTGTGTGTGTGTGTGTGTGTGTGTGTGTTTTGTTGTTGTTGTTGTCACCTTGTTTAGGTTGTAATCAACATAACCTAATGAGGGACATGATGTTTTGCTGTTTTGTTAAAAATAAACTATGCTGTATGCACTAAACCTGCTGTATGTTGTGGTAACAAGCCTTTAGTGCTTGAGGCCTGTAGACCTTTCTCATGAAACATGCTGATAATTAGTAGTGGCTGTGTGACATTCAGGCATAATGTTTTGCTGGCATGTCTTTCTGTTACAACTAAATAGACCAGAACCTTCATCAGTGTCACTATCCCTCCGTTCAGGAAGTCGAATCCAAGTTTGTATAAAAAAGAAACACAATAATGTATCTGCTTTTCATTTCAAAAGATGGTCAAAAGACAGAAGTACATTTTTCATACAGTAATTCCGTAACAGGACTTCAGTGAATTTATTTCCGCTTTTATTTTTCTGTAAAGTGATTTTCTTTAAATAAAACACTAGAGGATGATACATTTTTTCAGTTTTCCAGTTGGGCTGGTTTGACAAGTGTCAAACTCAACATGGTCCAGAAACTGAAACTGAAATGTCGTGTGGTCTGAGCTGTTGTCTAAGACAGTTGGAAGGTACGAAGACGGCAAACCTCATTCCAGATTCTCCCCTGACTTTCATTTTATTGCACACAAAGCCAATATCAGTTCACCAGTCACTGAAATCGAAAAGAAAAAGATTTTTAATCAATAAAATTAGTTCACTTGACAGCGACCCTTTGAGGCGGAGCAGATAGCGGTTATTCCTTTTGTTTTTTATTGGTGAATTTGTTTTCAGTCTGATTGTTATGGTTAATAACACAACTTCTTGAAATATCTACAATGTACTTTCTCAGCCTTGGCAGAGGTTTGCTCTTGTTATACTTTTGCTTTCTATGTGACAAGTTTTGTGACAAAAAAAACGAATGTATTGATTTTCCTGGCTTGTCTAGGGTTTAATGTTGTTATTGGTCTGCCATTATCCCTCAGTTCTGATGATGATGGTGATGAGGCTTTATTTGTGGTTGTGCTTTACTTGAATGTTATTCTCCCACTGTGGCATCATATTTATTATCTAGCACTGCAAGCTGTCCTGGGTGGAGGTTGTTATTGTATCTTTTGCCATCAGACTACTGAGAAAACAGAAGTGTTGAAAGAGTATCCAAAGTTCAAAGCTGTCTTTATCTAAAACAATGCTTTTCTTGCACAGAGAATTAAATACAGCATCTTTGTTGTAGCATCATTTAAACCCATTTGATCAGTGTTTTTAATGAAACAATCAGGATATTGCCATGGACATATAAACACGAGTACACAAGTGCATTTGGACAGTCACTCCAACCATTCTGGATGTTTGTGTGTATGAATGGATATCAGGTACAGACAGCAGAGTGGCAGTAAGTAATGGGTTTCAGTTGATTTTTTGTTAGTGTGTGTAGAGGCTTTGCTGGCTAGTAATGCCTCTTGGTACCCACAATGACAGACTGCGGTGTGGGAATGCGGGTAGCCATAATAACATATACAATGCCACACCAGAAACTAGTGGGATAAATCCAACCAAACGTAGACACGCTTTGTGTACTAAACCGTCCCATGAGAGCAATACAGAGAGTTTCCATGTTTGGAAGGAACCCTACCAGGTCTCTAGACTGCAGTGAAAGAAGGATCAGCTGTGAACTCCTTACCTAAAGAGCTGCCCTGTCTGTTTGTTAGAGGCAGAGACGGGCAGGGCAGGGGGAGGCTAGGTATCTGTCTTGTTCTCTCCTTGCCCTAATCTCTCCCGCTTTTGCTTACTCTTGTGACAGAGGGAGGCTCACAGACTGATGCTTATGCTTGGCCATCCATAATGCATGAAATGATACACAATCTGCTCAGCCTCGTCTATCATTTACAGCGCATCAATAATGGAACCCTGCCCCCTTGTTTCTTTTCAATATGCCACTGCTATTAATCCAACTCTGTTTGTGAGGACTCACTGATTCAGCTGTGTGTATGCTTATTTTTCTAAGCAGAAAACTATTTCTAGACAAATATTTTCTCTGTGCATGTTTTCATTTGACACAATCAGCTTAATTAGTGCTGCTTTTGATCTGAGACCAGAGGCCACTTGTTGAGCCAATGCAGGGCTGCTGAAACACAGTGAGAGTGGCCTGTAACTGGATAGATGCAATGAAATTAGCAGTTGCTTGAAGAGGTAATCATCGCCGTCACGCCTCAGCAGCATCTCACTGCCTTTCTCCACATCCAGTCTTTTAAGTGTGTCCTTTCCCCCAGCCTATAGCTTTGTTCTTTATCTCTAATACCCCCCCTCGCTCTGATACCTCATTCAGGGCTTTCTATAGTGTCTGCCGCTTGGACAAATCCGGCATGCTCCACATTATGTGCATGACACAGCACCAGCGCCGACCACAGACCTGTGGCTTTTTGCTGATGTAAGGAACACCCAGAATGTTCCCCACTGTTTCATGTTAGGACTGCTGCCCTGTAATAGCAGGCAGTCCTCTCTTTTCTGACATTGCTTCCAGTCTGAAGTCAGCAGTCAGGTTGAGCACCGCCATACTTCCCCCAGGCTTGTAGCTCTGGCAGTAGGGAGGATAAGGAAAATGTGGGCTGGTGACGCGCTCAGCTCTGCTAGTTCCCGGACAGGAGTTGATGATCACCACCAGATGTAGAATATTTGCAGAGCAAAAAAAAAGCGTCTCTCAGAATTGGGAGAGTGCAGTTGACAGGGTGGAGGAGCCTCAGCTGTAGGCTGACAATCAACCAAGTCACTTTAAGAGGAATAAGCTTCTCAACCTTGAAAATGATCTAATTGATAGGCTGCAGTTTCGATAGCTCACTGTGTTGCACCAACAGCATTTGCTTGTTTGTTTACTGTCATCTCATTCTACGTGCATTGCATTGTACCATTAAGTTGCGCAATGCACGTTTGTTACTGAGAATTTGCAAATTGCAAAACAATGTCAAGTCTCAGGTTTGGGGCCAAGGGTTGATTGTCAGCGATACCTCTTGTATTGACACAGCCTGAGCTCATAAAAGAAGCCAAAAATCTTTTATTGTAAAAGTGGGCCTTGTGTAAGCTTTAAATATTGACGAGTCTGAGCCAACAAGGAACAAGTTCATCTATTGAAAAAGAAAAATACAGAAATCATGGAGGGTAAGTCCACCCTAAAACATCATTTATAGTCTGGGTTTTCACGGACTTTGATCAGTAAAGTCAGTCTTAACAAACACGGATAGGTTTCTCTCCAAATAGGAAATCAGAGCATCAACATGAAGCGGGTTCACCCAGCCAGGAATCAAAAACATGTTCATATCAAAGCACCTGTACCCTTTTAGTTAATTCATTCTTCACTGTCCGTTGAGCAGCTCTTGGATTTGTTCTTGGATCACTTGTTCAGATTTACAAACATTGTACTTTTGAAATCTGTATTGGGTTAAAGTTTTCCCCTCAACAACAAGAGTGAATGGGCATGAATTGATTTCTGTAAAGCTCCAATGATGGGAGAAATGATTGTCACATTTGATTTGTTATGTGAAGATTTGGAGGCGTGAAATTCTCCTGTGCCCATCAATTTACCAAAGGCCACGCTGTGAGGAAATGGACATTGGATGTAGCGAATAATTGAACATTCATCCCCCTCTCCTTCTCTCTTGTTGTTCCTCTGTCCTGAATCACACCTGTTGTACCTGACATGTTTGATTTGCATCCTTTTTACTCTTAAGAATGCTGGTGTTTATTGTACTTCCTCTGTCTGTCTCTTTCCCTCAGGGACTTTCTTCCACGGGGATCAGGCATTGTTACCCGCAGGCCTCTCATTTTGCAGCTGGTCAACAATAAAGCAGGTGAGTTTGTCGGTCCTGTGCACAGCCACATCTGTCTCCTTTCATCGCTGCCCTGTGTATGGCCTCTCTTCCACTATGCCTCAAGCTAGGCTCACTGTCTGGAGTCATCTCCCTTTAATTTAATATTCTCTTCTTCTCTCTCCTCCTTCGTCCTTGTCCTTGTCTCTTCCTATAACCTTCTTTCTTGTATCACTCTGCCCTCATGTGTAGAATATGCTGAATTCCTGCACTGCAAAACAAAGAAGTTCGTGGATTTTGATGAAGTGCGGGCGGAAATCGAGTCGGAGACTGACAGGATAACAGGCTCCAATAAAGGCATCTCTCCCATCCCAATTAACCTTAGGGTGTTTTCCCCAAACGGTAATGGACAGTCTTATTGTAATACATACATACTGTCAATGTAGTGTTCCTCTTTTTCTTATATGAAGTGAATATGCAATTTACCAAATACAAGTTTAACTACACTGTTTATTCAGGTGCATTGATCCCTTTAATAACTAACTCATGTGGTTGCTAATAACAACGTGGCTGGACCAAGTCAATATGGTGAAGAATAACTTCTCAACTAACAAAACTTTTCTCATTAGAAATTTAATCCATTACTGAATGCTACCATAAACATGTATTCATCTTCTATTGGGAGGTTGTGGGGAATTTATATTTTCATGTTTATGTCTGTCAGTAAATTGTGCTGCTGATGTGTCATATATGAAAGATTAAATCAAATAAACGTCTTTGATAGAGAAAATAATGGTAAAATCCCCGCCTTACTTGAATGATTTAAGTACAGTTCTGTTGGCTTGTATTACATCATTGTGCTGTCAGGAAGCCCGATCATAGGCCTCATCTCAGCTGATAGAAAAACACATTATTTTCATTTTTCATGTTTATGGCCTCTGTCCATGTGACTCAGTACTGAACCTGACCCTGATCGACCTTCCGGGAATGACTAAGGTTGCCGTTGGAGACCAGCCCCAAGACATCGAGCACCAGATCAGGGACATGCTGATGCAGTTCATCACCAAGGACAGCTGCCTGATCCTGGCTGTCACACCTGCCAACATGGACCTGGCCAACTCAGACGCTCTGAAGATTGCCAAGGAGGTGGACCCACAGGGTAAACATGTGGCATTCTAGTACATGTTAAAAAGCAGGGTTAGTGACATGATGTAAGTGCAACTTATGATAAGCATTGTCCCTCATTTCAAAAATGTCAACAGCTTGACATTTAGTCACTGTTTCTCTTTGTCAAATCGTCTGTTTCCTGGACCAAAGACACACCTAATTGTCCCGGGTTTCAGTCCTTTCCCCTATTTATTGTTCTTTTGAAACATGTAGTAGGAAACAAGTTAGTCAGACTAATACATCTTTTAAAAGATTTTGATGACTACATTGTACAACTTTCTGCAGGTCTTCGCACAATTGGCGTTATGACAAAACTGGACCTGATGGATGACGGGACGGATGCAAAAGACATTCTTGAAAACAAACTTCTGCCACTGCGTCGAGGTGAGTATAAACATAAACACACATACACCCACAAACACCCTTTATATTGATGTTATAGCGAGTGACTATTTATTTGTGCAGGCTACATCGGTGTTGTGAACCGCAGTCAGAAAGACATTGATGGTAGGAAGGACATACGTGCTGCTCTGGCGGCAGAGAGAAAGTTCTTCCTCTCACACCCTGCTTACAGACATATAGCAGAGCGAATGGGCACCCCACATCTACAAAAGGCACTCAACCAGGTCTGCTGTACATTTTCAATTTTGTGTTTGTCCATGTCAATTTCTTTTCTATCATGTTGTTGATTCTCTAAAATAAAAGCAACTCCACTGTCTCTTATAGCAATTGACCAATCACATCAGGGACACCCTTCCTGGTCTGCGCAGTAAGCTGCAGAGTCAGCTCCTCTCCCTGGAGAAGGAAGTAGAAGAGTACAAGAACTTCCGTCCGGATGACCCGACACGCAAGACCAAGGCCTTGTTGCAGTTAGTGCATCTGAATTGTTCTCCTCATTACAAAAGGCAACATACATGACACATTAACTAGACATACTGGGGGGATGAATAACATGTGGCAGCCTTATTGGATATCTGCTGCATCTGGAAGGGGATGTTTGACAGTCTGGTCTCACGGTTTTAAGGGTGGTACTTTTTATTCAGTTAGGTTTCATTTTGTCACTATAAATTGAGACAGTAACACAGTAGCTTTGCATAGCTTCCATTGAAGCTAAAGCACCAATTTGGAATTGAGCTAAAACATTTTTCATATGACTGTTTTAGGGTAAAGGGAAATGTTCTGCCAGGTTAAGATATCATTGGTTTGAAGCTCTTATCATTACTCTACAGATGAATTCGCATACTGTGCAGTCGTTTCTGCAGCAGATCTGTAGAATCCAAGGAATTTGCAATTCAAATCAGTCACCTGTCGTTTTTTTCCCCTTGTACCCCCACAGGATGGTGCAGCAGTTTGGTGTGGACTTTGAGAAATGTATCGAGGGCTCCGGGGACCAGGTGGACACTAATGAGCTGTCAGGTGGTGCCAAGATCAATCGCATCTTTCACGAACGCTTTCCCTTTGAACTGGTCAAGGTTAGTCCTGCAGCGGTCCAGTCAAATATGTGTCTGGCTTCTTGTGTTCTTACGGTTGAATGTTTGAGCTTCACTGTGTAGATGTGTGAGCAGAGTTTGACCCTAGAAGGGTGTTTTCACAAGTTTTATGTGGAATCTTGAAGCCTCCAGTGCACAAACACTGAAAAAGTCCTTTGTAGTACAGCAGGTTCCTCCTTGTGTGCAGTAGTTCATCATGAAGATTAGACCTGTGGCACATTATCAGACATGTTAAATGAGTATTTTTCATTTTCTCCCCCTCAGATTGTGTTTGACGAGAAAGAGCTACGGAGGGAAATCAGTCATGCAATCAAGAACGTTCATGGTGTCAGGCAAGTGGAGCAAAACAGCTACCTGTCTTCCATCAAGTCCCCCGAGCGAACTGATAACTGGGTTCTGTTCTTATGTGACAGACTGCTGTACAATATGTTTCTATTGCCTCCATCATGGACTTTGTGTTGCTTTCATTCAGGTTTTTCTAATCTTGCACAGCCGTCACAGACATAAAGTCCAATTCAAAGTGGTGTAATCAGTGTTACCTGTTGTATATGAAATGTATTTCCTCTCTGCCTGTTTCTTCACTGTCCTCTCAATCCCCTTATCTCAGCACTGCAACACCGCCCACTCCCTTTCTGTTCTGAGGCATTCAGTTCTCTCTTTTGTGTTACATGCACCTTTTGTCTACTACGTTTATGTTGTCACATTTCAAAAACCAATTCTCATCTCTATCACATCGTATTAGTGGTTTCGTGCTTCATTCCATTTACACCATGCCTTCTGTTTGATTCATTCTTTCTTCACGTCGTTGTTGCTGTCATCATGTCTTCTGTTTCTTTCTGTTTGTTAGTAACCTCAGATCCCCTCACTGTCACTTGTTTCTTTGTCCGTCTGATCATCTTGTGTTTTTTGGTCCACATGTCTTGTTAACCGTCCCATCTGTCTTCCACTGTGCCTCTGTCTCTCTGTGCATCCTCAGAACGGGGCTGTTCACTCCAGACCTGGCGTTTGAGGCCATCGTGAAAAAGCAGATCGTTAAGCTGAAAACGCCCTGTCTCAAATGTATCGATCTGGTCATTCAGGAGCTCATCAACACAGTCAGGCAGTGCACCAACAAGGTACTGCAGGTGCCCAGCGTCTACCGACCCAGCCAAGACATAGGGCAGGGGCAACCGTGGATTTGGCAGAGGGTACACTGACACGGAACATCGCTGATGGCTTCAAGTTTCTAATGATGAGCTTGGTTCTTCTAACGGGGTTCTGTGCAGTTTGCCCTCAGCCCATCCAAGCCCAATGAGCCCTGTGTAAAGGCAACGCTGTCGTGTTGTGGAGTGTTGTGACGGGTGGCGTGTCGTCGTTCATTTGAGATGCATCATGAACTCGACTTGCATCTCAGGTCTCTCTTGGACAAGCTGCAGGTCTCACAGCTCAGAACTAACAGCCAGCAAAACACGGGGTGGTCATAAGTTCTATTTTGGCCTTTTTGGCCTTATTGACTGAGGGGAACTGGCTAGACAGGGAAGAGAATGTGAAAACCTTTGGCTTGTCCTCATCTGCTTGTTTTTTTCTGTAAACTAGGAATGACTAACTGAACAAAGACTTTTTCTCTTTTTCTCCCTGCCTGTCCTCTTTTTCTCTTTGCCTAATTTCTACCTACCTCTCCGTTCTCTACTACACCAACAAAACGCAATCTAACCCCACGGCCTTTCAGAACGGGGCTCTTCACCCCTGACCTGGCTTTCGAGGCGATAGTCAAAAAGCAGATCCTCAAACTCAAAGAGCCCAGCCTCAAATGTGTGGACCTTGTGGTGTCCGAGCTCACCGCAGTCGCCATGAAGTGTGCCGTTAAGGTAACCAGGGATACACTCGCTGGGAGGACGGCATGGAAAGAGATTCCTTTTCTCTGCAAATGTCTATCTTTGTCATCCCAGTTAAATGGTCACCCCATTGAAATCAGCCACTCCTTTGCCCATATGTATGTTTGTATTACCCTACCCATTTCTTGAAGAACCCATTAGGATCAAGCATTGATTTAAAAATCATCTGTGAAATTTTAAGCGCAACTTAAAATTTCCAGCAGCCTGCTCACTTACCCTTTTACCTCAGCATCTGATAATTTAATTGTTTACCTCGCCTCCACATTACTTCCTCCGCCCAACCCCGCCTCCCTACCGCCAACACCATCTCCGCCTAAAATCCAGTGCTGGTCTGTCAGTCTGAGCAGAGGAGAGCTGGGCGACGCTCCCTCACTGACCCACATGGCTGACTGACATTCTGCTATCTGCTGAACCGGATGGAAAGGGGAGTGATGTTCGGGGAGAGATAATGCTTCGCCTTAAGGGCTCTGTGGGCTGAGTTGCAGCTTCAATTGTGTGTTTCCATAGCAACAGTGTGCCACTGCCATCTTGTGGACAGAAGAAGGCCCTGCACTTCATGAAGTGTTTCATCCAGCAAAGTGTCCTCAACTCTTCGCCTGCTGAGGACACTTTGCTTCACCCCAGTCCGTCACTTTCCCTTCTCATCCAGTCTTCATTGATCTTACACTCTTTTAAAATCTACCATCAACTAGAGATGACAACTTTTAAACTTTTGAAAAGATCTTTATTGTCTCAAATCTAGACATTGATTTTTGTCAAAAATTTGTCTATTTGATTTTCTAAGAACTACAACTTTGAAGTAACTTGGAAACTCACGTTCATGAATTCATCCCTGGCTGATGGTGAATGCTTCACTACCTTGTAGAACCGAGGGTCGCTTTGCCTTTAAAGTATGTTTAAGGTTGTGACTGTGTCAGTTTGTGGTCTTCTGGATTTTCGTGGCACCGAAATGTCACTTGACTCTCTTTCCCTTCTCTCTGTTCTCACCTTCTTCTCACTTTTCATTCCTGTTTCTCTCTGATACACGTTGGTAAGTTTTACTAGGTTCAAACTCACATCTCAGCGTTAGTGTCGGTGTTCAGTGCTACAGTTGTGTGGTGCTTTGTCTTTCAGCTCAACTCCTACCCCAGACTCAGAGAGGAGACCGAGAGGATTGTGACCACCCACATTAGAGAAAGAGAAGGGAAGAGCAAGGACCAAGTAAGTTTCCAGGATGTTGATCAGAGACCAGCTGCTCTTCAGATGACTTTAATGTTTATTTGATTATAACGACATGAATAGCACATGTTGCTGCACTTACGCTTCCTAGGTTATTGACGCATTTGCAAAATGTAACTCAGTAAATACTCCTGCACCTTTCCAGTACCAGCCAACGCTGATGTCCTGCAATAGTCCTTGGGTATCTATGTGTGTTCCTGAGTTAATGTCTGTCTGCTTACTTGCTAGAAGAGCATAAGCAAAGTTAGGGACTTATTTACGGTTAAGTAATTTTTTCTTTTGCATATTAATGCGTACAACCCGACTGTAGGCGTTCGTGATTGACATAAAAATGTCATGTTAATCTCGGGAAGTAATTTGTTTTAAATGTATATTTCTCATAAAGTAGATTCATTTTGCTCACGTTAGAGATGCACGATGGTGAAATTCTGCGCTGATACCGATGACTGACAGATGGGACAGATTTGAAATTACTTCTATCATGACCAGTGGCATTCTTTTCCTTAAAAAATAAATAAATCATTAAATATTGCAAAAAGTTTACAAAGGATCGCAAATCCATCCGAGACAAAGGTTTGTTATCAGATGGAAAAATAAATTCCTAACACTTTAAGGGAATGCTCCTAGGCACATCTAATGTTCTGGGTAGCATTTATTACTAGTGTTTGAAATAAAAGTCCCTAAGTGGCAACGTCTTAGAAACCACATGGATTCAATTAAAACCCAGATTAATGAGAGATTCAGCTTTAGTAGAAGCCCTGTCAGTAAGGGTGAGTCAGGGAAATTGAAACCTTTTGGGGTAAAATCAAATTTAAACTAAATTCCGACTTCAGCATCAATAACATCAGTGAGTCTGTCAGACTTGTTATTGACAATTAGAAGCGGGGCTCGTCAGTTTCTAGCTTCTGAACGTGGTGTTTAATTGTGACCTCTACCTCCTAATCGGGATTTTCTGCTTCTAATCAAGGTTCTGCTGCTGATTGACATTGAGCTGTCTTACATCAACACCAACCACGAGGACTTCATAGGCTTCGCTAAGTATGTACCCGTACTTCCTCCCTTCTTTTCTAGCCCAACTTTCAGCTTGTCGCCGGTGACTGCAGTCACAACGCCGTGATCGTGGTCCTGATGATTAGATCTCTTAACTGTAGACGTAGGTGGACTTATTGTTCCACATATATACAAAGAAGCCCAGCGCTCAGCCATCAATACATGTGGAGCTCAACTGCCATTTCGGAAACATAACATATTCAGTGTTGCACATCATTACGTGTTGGAGGCTGCAGTGCATCAGTGTGATTTGGCATGCCCATAAGAGATCCAACCACATCGGAGCATGCGTCTCTCTGGGGGCGAGGTGGGATGTACACACATTAATTCCCTACCTTTCACATCTGCATGCAATAATACCACTATCTCACCGCACAAGTGAGGTAGTGCCAGACATGCTTCCTGTTTGACGCTATAAAGGTGTCTTACTGTGCCATTTAATAGAGCAGTGCTAATTATAGTTTACCGCAATGACTTGTAGCTGCTGTCGTGCAAACTGTCATGCACGCTGCAAAGCACTCGTGTTTTTTTTGTGGGGTAACAGAAGTGGTTTAGAGCTGGTGGTTCACTTCACAGAGTCTCTAGTGTAGCAGCTACAGTATCATGTACTTGAGTGGAGATCGCCTTCTTTGTTCGCGTTGTGCCATTAGCCTAGTAGCCTGTGTGTGTTTGTGTGTGTGTATGAGGGTTTATGCCTTGCATCTGCATGGCGAGTTGATTCCGTGCAACGTGTTGGAGGTCAGCTAGAGCTGTTTAACGGTTCTTATGACATCACTTTCAGTCTTGACTACAGAAGGCTGGATGATGGTAGCCCCCCAGTGTACAGCAACAACAGGTGGGCTGACCGAAAGGATTTAGGGATGTGTGTGTGTGTGTGAGAGAGAGAGACAGACATCCAGATTTTCCTACAACCTCTTTCACCTTCATGTATGTGTGTATGAGTGCTGATTTGTGCTCCTCTAAAACCAGGAAAAAGATGTTCACAAAGCATTTTACAAGCTATGAATATCACTGAAATGTCAATGACGTTAATATTTAGTGTGAATTTTAAACCGGTCTTGTTTGGCTGTGGTGATATGAATGTTCATTGTCTTTCTGTTATGACAGTGCACAACAGAGGAACACAGCTGCAAACAAGAAGAGGGCCATACCCAACCAGGTACGTTTCCTCACTCAGCTCTGGCCTTTTCACTCATGCCAGATTCAATGTCCCACTACTGATGCCTCCCATTAGCTGCCTATTAATCAACTTTGTGAAATGTACCTGACTGTAGGACTGATTCAGGACACAGCTGTTAATCCTATGCAACTTACACTTGTTTTATTTTGTCTAATATATATTCCAAGTGTATTTTTAAGATACTGAAACACAATTAAAATAATGCTAAATTTGAAAGATTTCATCTTCATTGCGGGGCGAGCTGCCATGGTGAATGTGAAGACCCCGCTTCCCTCCTTTTCTGAAACCAGCATTAGTTTCCATGGCTATTATTAATTGTCTGCATGTGACCCGGGCATGTTATTCTCCTGCTAAGCAATTACTGGCTTCATTATTTTTGGTTCTTTTTTTTTTTAACTTCCCCTTTTACTCACAAGCCCCTTTTTTGTATTGAAATTCAGAATGTGCATGGACCTTGCACCTATCAACTGAGCAGCAGATATAGCATAACCAAATTGTGGTATACTTGAATTCTAATTGCATGTACCTCTCTTGCTCTGTCTCTCTCTCTCTCTCTCTCTCTCTCTCTCTCTCTCTCTCTCTCTCTCTCTCTTTCCCTCCCTCCCTGCCACTCTTCATCTGTCTTTCTTCGTTTCTCTCATGGATTCTCGCTCACATAATTTCTTATAATTTCACCCTCTTTTTTTCTACCTCATCTTGAACTCCCATATCTACTCTCCCGTACTTCTTCATTCACTCTCTCATCTTCCAACCCTTCAACCACTATCAATTCCCTCTTTTCATCTATCCCTCATCTTTGCTCGCTTCCTTTCCTATTCTCGTTTGGCTATGATTTTATTCTGCCCCCCCTCTTTGCTTTAATTTCCCCTCCCCATCCTATTACTGCAGGGTGAGATTCTGGTAAGTACCGCAAAGATATAAATCACACCTTGCCAGGGGGCAGCAGGGGTAGGCCACACAGAAGAACTAAGGCCATCGTATACAGGTCAGCATCATGGTTAGGGAGAGAACGAGAGACTGACGAGTGATAAGAGGAGAAGAGTCCTGCCAATGTAGAGGTAAATAACTGTCACTATACTGAGTTGTTTTACCCCTTTGCAGCCTGGCGCACGTGGAGAGAGCGTGGTGGAAGAGGTAGAGTCTCCAGAAAGATCAATCCGTTACAATCGTAGCATCAATCGTGCAGTTACCGGTAATTTGGTGCTGCTTTTACAATAACACCTGGGAGTATCATTCTCATAATTCTGGGTTTCGTGTTAATAAGACAGTAATTGTCTTTAACTGTATACATCTGGATTGTTACTAACACTTTAACTTTTCTAAAAGGAAGGAATATTTGCCCTCCACAAAAGTTCTAGTGTCTTCAGTGTCTATATGAAAGACTACCGAGAGAATACAGGGAAATCCTCCGCCACTGACTGTGGACGGCGTCGGTTCTCATGTCATTGGGTTCATACCTCTGCTGCCGCCTCATGCATGGTGAACCAAAAGTTTGCCTTGTGAGAACAACCCGTCAGGCCATCGGGGAGTTGGGGGATAATCAAATAGAAATTACAAGTACATTTCTGATCCTTTTAAATTCCCTTTTCTCTTTGACATCATTAAACGCATGTTCACATACCTTCCTACTGAAAGTGGACTCTGGTGATTTCATTAGGCACACCTGTACAATCGAATATGATCCAATCCAGCAGATCTGCTATAAATTCTGTCGTTATAACGTTAGTAATGTTCAGTTTTTATTGGTATTTAATTTCATGATTCTTTTTGAGGTTTTAGTTTTTTATTGTCTCGAACTGGACTTCAGTTTATTAAGTGTTTCTGATATTTTGGCCACTACATTTACATACTTACAAGAATATTAGAAAACACCTGCCTGTATAATTTTATTGATAGAATTCTTGACTAAGCTGTTGTATTGGATTGCATTCCATTGTTCTGGTGTACCTAATTAAGTGGCCAGTGAGAGTATAACTAAACAAAAACAAAGAAAAGCACCCAACTAAGTTATGAAATTACCCTTTATTGATTATTATATATATTATGAATTTCAATTCTCATCTCTTTGATTTCACAACTGTGAAGACCGATTCAGATCGACACGTCTTTCTAATCATATGAAATGTTTTTCTTTGAATCGATGCGTTTCATCTCACATGTTTAATTAATCAATTACATTACTTGGAAATGGATCATACATTTTAGCAGCAGTAGCTACAAACACATCTCATTTGCGTAACCCTCACATCCCCTTCTTTCTTCTCTCATGTCAACTGGGTTATAACAGCAATAACCAACAATAACGGAGGGGATTTAAACTTGTTTTTTGTCTCCTGTGTATCTCCTCGCCGAGGCAAACTAACAGTTAACTTATGTTGCTGCCTTTCCTCCAATGTTTGTCGCTGCTTTTAAACTATAGAACATTTTTTCCCATAACATGCGTCCTCTGCTGAAACAAGAGGGAGTGCAGGAGAGCACACTTTAAAGGGATGGCTTCCACATTTGTTCTTAAAATAAATGCAGAAGCGTAGAGGCATGGCTTATGTCACTCAACTCTGCTTCTCAGACTGGTGATTAACCATCTCCAGATTTGGACTTTGCTTTAAGATTTCTGTCCCTCAGTAAACTACCAACTCTGTTCGTCTATTAGCCTCTTAGCTCGTTCTTTCACTGCTGTGTTTTGCACTCGCCTCGCTCATACTTAAACAGGTATTTACCCCCGACGTGTATCCAGACCGTTAACCCCACTAACACTGCCTCTGCTTTGCCTTAGTACTGAGTACATAGGCTAGCTTTTACTGACCTGAGACACTAACATACCACCGTCGACTCTTGGTCTTTGACTCTGTGTTGAGGCTACAATGGTCTGAACAACATCTGGCTCTGTCTGTTGGTTTAAAGATTTATTTTCTGTGGAGTGAAAGAGGACAAAAGAAAGATATCCCTCTACAGTTTTTTCAACTGCAATCCTGATGCTTTTGTACCGCCATATTACTCACGTGTGTACTATGCATGCATTACTGTCCCATGGTCACTCCATGCTGCCTACACAGTGAGTTCCCCACTTAATCCACAACTTCTGTGTCAGAAGCATGAACTTGATAAATATTAAGATAAAGAAAAAAAAACAAATGACAGTGACCTAGCAGGTAAGTAGATTTTATTAGTGTCGGTCACATCCCAGTATTAAATGGGGCCCTCATGTCACCTCTGTAAGAGTTGGACTTACATCCTCCGTTCTCCTGGCATCCCCTTCTCCCCTATTGTCCTTCTCTCTCTCTCCCACATGTTCTACTCGCTGTGCAGGTGATCAGGAAAGGCTGGCTAACCATCAACATCAGCATCATGAAGGGCGGCTCTAAGGAGTACTGGTTTGTCCTGACTGCGGAGTCTTTGTCCTGGTACAAAGATGAGGAGGTAAGAAGGATTCTTATCTATCGCTACATTCAAATAAAGACACACACATGTGGATGTTTCAGATGAAACCCCACCACAGGAGTGCATAGAAATTAAAGGGAGGTCATGTGTCTTCACCCATGCTGGCTGGAGGTGTGTGTGTCCCACCCAGCCTAACCAATGTGCAGACTACTGTTCAGGTGTAGCCGGATGAACAGGTAGTCTGAACACTGGGCAGGCGGGGGGGTGAGGAGGACTCTGATAGGAGGAAGCACCCTGAGGTCATTGTGACTGCTACCCTAGGACAGTAGGACACAGGGCATAGAGAGCAAATATTACCTTAGTGAAACAATTGCACATGTACAGTGCCACGTATATGGAAACTTTGAATATGTCTAATACAGCTGAAACACCACAGATCTTTTACCTCATTAAACATCGATTATTGGAAATAAAGCTTCACCTCTATAATGATGCTTTTGTTAATGTACATACGGTTGGACTCTACATCCTTATGGAGTATGTACTGACTCCCTAATTCAGCTGTAAACTCTTGATCTTCATATGTTGCATTCAAGTAGCTCAAGTTAGTTCATTTCAAACACGTCAGGGCTCTAATGGATGAAGCTATTTCAACTGATTACTGGATTTTAGAATGCAAAAGAAACGTATGAAATGTAACACTTCTCCCATTAGTTCATAAAGTTATGAAATAGTGTTGTAATTTCCTTACTCACCGCTTCGCCAGCTTCTCAGGGCCTCAGTCGTATCCAATCGTACAGTGAAAAACAAAAACCAAAAGATATGACTTTCAACCCCTGCTGAAGTCGTGCTCCAGCCGAGGGGCTGAAAATGGTGCATTTGTATGTTGGTTGCCTTTTGCGGAAAAAACCTAAAGGGGAGAACTAGAACGAGAGCGCGAGGATGGTGGAGGCAAACTGACGTGGCAGGCGGGCTGAAATGTTCCAGCCGGGATCTGACTTTGGAATTTGCAGGAAATCGTACTCGGTTACGGGGGCCGAGGGGGGGTGTGATTGTGTGTGTTTAAGTGTGCATGTGTGTAGGCGCTTGTCCACCCGTGGGTCTCAGTGTTTGGGCTGTTACTAAAATCTTTGGCTACTCAGGAACAATCACATTTGTTTGTTCAATTCCTTCAGTCCTTTTATGCCGGTTTGACTTTTCACGTGCAGTATTTGAGCGTTTGAGTGTGCGTGTGTGGTTTTAGGCTGGGAACTGTGTGGAGTGATGTAACTGTTGGTCCTGCGCCACTCTCTGTGTTAGGCAGACATAAAGGCTTCCAGATGTCTCTGCTCACCAGTGAAAGCTGGCACCCCATCCCCCCAGAAATCCCTCATGCTCCTCCTTTTCTTCCTCTCCCTCATCATGCTTTTCTTTACCTTGTTGTTCACAGAGGACATTAATCTCCATTATCAATATGTAGCCTACTGACTGCAGATGTAACATGTTTCGGTTCCATATGTAACATATTCCTCATGTTTATTTTGTGCTTTCTTCACAATTCTGCCTGATGCTAGGAAAAGGAAAAGAAGTACATGCTGCCCCTTGATAACCTGAAGTTACGCGATGTGGAGAAAGGGTTCATGTCCACAAAGCACACCTTTGCTATCTTCAACACGGAACAGAGGTCAGGGTTCTGTTAACAGAGGAGATGTTTGTCGACCTTTGTGAATGCACACGCACCTTATCTCTGTATTTATGTGCATGAATTTCCTTGTTTACTGGTTGAGAATACACACACACACATACTTGTCGGTCTTTTGTTTATCCGTTCAGAAATGTGTACAAGGATCTTCGCCAAGTAGAACTGGCATGTGATTCTCAAGAGGATGTGGACAGCTGGAAAGCATCCTTCCTCAGGGCTGGAGTTTATCCAGAGAAAGACCAGGTATGAGGGTTGTATGAATCTGTTCACATTACATTGTTCATTTGCGCCACACACCTGTGTATTTGTTGCTGCATCTATACAAGGAACCAACCCCAAAGATATATTTTAACCTCATATTTCGTGTCTGTCTGTGTGTGTTGGCCTCCGCAGACAGAGAATGAAGAGGCTGCCCCTGCAGATACATTCTCCATGGATCCTCAGTTGGAGCGGCAGGTGGAAACAATCCGCAACCTGGTGGATTCATACAATGGCATCATCAACAAATCCATCAGAGACCTCGTTCCCAAGACTATCATGCATCTGATGATCAACAGTGTGAGTACATCAGTTCTCAGCAGGTGAAGCCAGAGATCAGCAGATGGGTCCAGATTTACAGAGCATTTGCCGGGTGCATCCCTCTCCTTACTGCATATTCATTTGAAGGAGGATTACAATAACGATTTGAGGGAAGAAAAGTGTTAACCTCCCATGAACCACAGCTGAAGTAAATTTTGCACTCCGAAGATTATACTTTGTTTTTTCTGTAATGAACCCCAGCCATGAGTTTGTCTGGAGGGCAATCAATCAGTACCAGGCACAGTCCAGGAAGTGAGTGCGTAATGAGCTGCTGCTAGTAAATTAGGAACTAAATACAAGGCGGATTAAATAGGTTGAAAAGTCAGCAAGTATTACAGCCATATTGGCTCTAATGAAATTACTGCCAACTGAAGGTAAAATCAGTGATGTCATTGTATTGTTTTTTTATTGCATAGGTGAACGTGCTGCACATTGTGACCACTCACTAAACCGGTCATTGATTTGATTACGCCGATTAAGTATGCATGCTGCACGCTGGCCATAACTGGATGTCTATTTAAGAACTTTAAATGTGAACAATTGTTTTTGCAGTGCTTTGGCCTCATGAGTGCTTATTGTAATTCTGCAAGGTGCCACGCCTTCATAACGAATCCAGAATGTGTTCATTGATGTAAGTTGTCTTCTCTTCCATCCAGGCAAAGGACTTCATCCACTCAGAGCTGCTGGCCTACCTCTACTCCTCAGGGGACCAGAACAGTCTAATGGAGGAGTCGGCCGACCAGGCCCAGCGTAGAGACGAAATGTTGCGCATGTATCACGCACTCAAGGAGGCATTGCACATTATTGGCGACATCACCACCAGCACCATCACCACCCCTGTTCCCCCACCAGTAAATGACACCTGGATCCAAGAAGCCAGGTGAAATATTTAAGCATTTAGTTGACCTTTGAGGCTAATGTCCGGCCAGATTGCCATGCCATAATTTCACATTTGACCAGATAATCGCTTCAATGGGACCCTTTTAGGCGATTATTGTCAGTGTCTGTTTCTTTTACTTGTATCCTTCTTTCAGCCCAACCCCTCAGCGCAGGCCGCCTCCTGCAGCAGCCCCGCCCCTCAGCCGTCCACCTGTAGCTCGGGGCCCAACACCTGGACCACCCATGAACCCGTCTCCTGCCTTTGGAGCTTCACTGAACCCCTCTCCTGCCTTCGGTGCGCCGCCCATCCCCTCTCGCCCTGGCCCAACCCCCAGTGCCTTCAACAGCGCCCAGGATCCCTTCAGTGCACCTCCACAGATCCCCTCCCGACCAGCCCGTGTCCCACCCGGTGTCCCCAGGTATGACTGTTTTTTTATGATTTGATCACCACTGGCTCGTGTGCACATTATGTCATATTTCTTGCACTCAATTTTGTCAATAACACCTCACCATCCTCTTTTCAAGAGTCACAGGCATCGTTCACTCCCTCCCCAGTTACCATTGCCTTCACCCTCCTGTTTTTCTCTGTCGGGATGTTTTGGTTTCTCTCTGGTGTCTTTGTGAGCACGTCTCACTTCTTGTTCTGTATCTTTTCTCCTCGTTGCAGCCGAAGACCACCTGGTGCTCCCTCTCATCGGCCCACCATTATCCGCCCTGCTGAACCCTCCCTGCTAGACTAAACCTGTGGCCAAGCCCACAATTGTGTGTGTTGTGTATGGGTGGGTGCACAGGTGTGTGTCTGGGCACTATAGGCTGAGGGCGGGGGGGCTAGAGGGGACAGACAGACTGACTGATAGAGGTACATATTGTGCATCGTCAAGCTGTAGTAATATGTCTCTTTAAGCAACATTAATAAGTTGCTAATTCCATCTTCATCTGTGCACATCGATGAAACAAAGCCCGTAACCACTTGGACATTACATTTGTTGACATTGTGTCACACAAATAAAACAATGCAGATCTGCTGGATGCTTTTAGCTTTACAAGTAGAAGATGATGTCTCAAATTCAATTCAAGGGCCTTTTTTTATTGTAATGACTGGCTTATGTCCTTGAAGGTGCCCTGCAGAAGCTCATTAAATAACTTATTAACTGTTACAGGCTGGCTTTCCTCTCCCCTCGCTCCATCTTTTTATATTAGCCCCCCCCCCCTTCTAGATCTCCGTGTAATATACACACTTAACCCATTGTTAATGTTTTACAGGGTTTTCAATTCCTAACTGATTTCATACTGAGAAAAAAATAGCTTACTATGATGTTACATTTCTTGCCTTGTATTGTTTTATTTGAGCGACTGTCCTTTAAAATGCCCTTCACACATGTAGCTTTAAAAAACAAAACAAAACAAAAAATCATGATCACAGCAAAAACAAAGCAGGGGGAAGGTTGTAGGGAGACTTCGGCAGTAGCTCCGCCCCTTTTTGTGAATGATCCTTCCATTATAAAAAGACCATAGTATCCGAGCGCGTCGCCTAGCCTTAAACAGAGTCATAACCAGGATGACGTCGTCCGTTACCAAGACACTATGCATGAAAACCCGGGCAACGGAGAGAACAGGCTGCTTGCACTTTGTTAGAGGCTCGCTCTCTCTCTGCTAAAATGTATCGTTGAAGCCTTCGATATTAATCCTATGACTGTTAGTAG
This sequence comes from Macroramphosus scolopax, assembly GCA_901007825.1. Lineage (NCBI taxonomy): Eukaryota > Metazoa > Chordata > Actinopteri > Syngnathiformes > Centriscidae > Macroramphosus > Macroramphosus scolopax. Next base: position 64,597 of record CAAKHC010004584.1, on the reverse strand, counting down.
AAACCCAGTGAGGACTTCAGGTAGACTTTGTTCATTCCTGGATTACTTTATTCAAACAGAGCGAACCGTAGAGTTTCACCTCGGAGAGGATAAAACTGAAGTGGTGGTGGGGGTAGACGAGGGCAGATCTGTGTTTTAGAGTATAAAGATGGTATATAGCACGGAGGAGTTGGCACGTCTCTGCCTAGGCTGAACTTTCCAGGAGTCTTTTGTTTTATTGCTATTGCTATAATAGCCATAATATAATTAATAAAATTATCATTGTAAATATCTGGCCCACACAGGGGAGGTAGCACTTGTATTTTATTTTATAACAGGGGTGATGACAAGAACATGCTATTGATTATAATCATAGCCCAATCATGTAAACTGCTGTCGTCATATTACAGGAAGCACTAACATTGTCATTTCATGTGATTAGCCTTGGATGTAGGGAAAAGATCTTTTGATGCATTATTTATAACCAGGGCATTTGTCAACTGTTTTAATGTTTTGGTTGCCGTTGTATCTCATCCCAGACTGTTATTTGGGGGTCTGCTGCAGGGTTTCGCGTTCTAAACATGTTCGGGGGGACACTTAGGGGTAGGACATACAGCTGCCATTATTAGCTAATGGATATCTTTGGATTGCTTTGCGAGGGTATTGATCATATAAACAACTTGAACATGTTTAGGGGGAAATGGGTCAAAGCGACATCGGGCTACCTGTTCTCTGCTTTTTGTTTGATCAGTAGCGGTGGTGGGAGTCGTGGTGTATGAAGGCACATGCTGTCAAGAGAGGCTGTCTGTACTTTACCCTCACCACAAAACATAACCACCCTAGAAACAACCATCCAACATGAAAGGACAGAAACTGGAAGATTCGAGCGGTCGATGCCACAGACTCTTGAGACAGAATGTGCTTGTTCTTCTTCATTTCTCTCAGGGGCTGGTTTCAGTGACAGAGGCAGTAAAACACTCTTTAAAAAGGACAATTGGACAAACACAAGTGTGATACACAAATTGGGTGAAAGTCCTAAAAATCTCTTCGGGCAACTGTCACTTCAGCCAACCACTGAGACACCCCATGTCTGTAAATGCCCTGTTATACTGAGGTTGTGGACAACTCTCCCTGTTGGATGTCCCCAGCCTCCCCTCCTCTGTCCCTCCCCTGTCTGTATCTAGCGGAAAGGGTTGGAATCTTCTGTTTTGCAAACCCTTGTTAAGTGCCTCTGTAGCAATCAATTGATATGAATGAACAAAATGAACTGATTTAGAAAAGAAAGTGAATAAAGAGGTGTTGTGTACAATAAAGGGACTGGCTCTGGTGGTTGGTGTCTCCTTGTGTCCTGTGTGATCTCCTCTCTCCTTCCTCAGAACGTAGTGCCCTTCCTGGTTTCTCTCTCTCTCCTCCCTTTCCTCCCTCTCGACATCTAAACTAATGTCTGACATAACCTCACACATGTTCCTATGGCAACCATCTTTTGGTAGTCGGCCTGTTTCTGAGAGACAAATTGTCTTTGTGCTCGCCACCTGCATTTCCACCAGATGTGACGTGCTTCAAGTAACTTTTGGTCTCCATGTGTATTTGGTAAAACATTTACACCACAGAAAACAACCTGGTCAGAGAATCTTTTAGAAAGATGTTAAATGAGCTCAAGTCTTTGTCCTCCAAATTTTGCCTAAAGCTCATCTTTTAGACTGTAATTCCCTTTGAGCTGCAGGATTAATGGAATAATTCCACTCTGTATGTGTCATCCTCCAATGAGAGTGCAGGATGATCTATTCCAGGATCCCCTCGCTGCTCCGGTGACTGACTCCTGTAGTTGTTCATATCAAACTGCACATCACAAGGTTGAGAGATTAATATTGGCTGATTGTTCTTGAACAGGCGTCCAGCTCCCCGTCGAAATCAGTGGTGACCTCGAGCAGCTCGCGGTGGACATGAAATGACTTCAGACCATGAAAACTGCAGGACCGAAGAAGAACTGCGTCTTATTTTCAGTTCCTTTTACAAGCCCTGCTTTTGTTACTGCTGGTGAATATAAAAGATTCTATTAATTATTGAGGCATCAAAACTTGAAACCAAAGTAAGTTATTTCTTTCAACATAAAATGTCCAAATGTTTTTGTCCAATGTTGGTTCCAACCAAGTTGTAAAATTCTAGAATTTAGTTTTACATTAATGGAGCTATTGTCAACTTGCTTGTTTCTTAGCGTCTTACAAAGATAAATGGTAAATATTGTCTGGAAAAATGTCGTGGGGAAGCTGCTCAACAGGGTGAGAAAGAAAAGCGGGGCTTTAAATACATAATAATTTTTGCCTCTGGAAGATTCAAAATTCCCAAATAAGAAAAAATACCAATGTTAAATTCCTGCTTGTGCTTTAGCATTTTCATTCGTTCTTTATGAGCATTTGAAATCCTCTCAATCCCCTCACTGTGTGTGTGTTTCACCACAACGCAATTCAGAAAAGGCAATAGAATATTGAACCCAAACTAAGTTGCCAAATGCACGACATTACTGCTTATTTAAGCTCCTGATGGAGAAAATATTCAGGGGAATTTGCTTGTATGGTTGTGAAAACGTGTTTTATTTTAATTGAAGTAAATGTTAAAATGTGATTTCAATTTTCTTCTGGTTTCTGCCATCCAACACTAATAAATGTAAACATGAGATTTGGACTCTTGAGACTCAAGATTCATTGAAACAACATTCCAGAGTGAACAGGTTGGTCTTCTACAACTTCCAGGATTAAATTATTAACAGATACAAAGTATTTAATGTGTGTTTATGTATGTTTATAGACGGGGAGAGCAGGGACGGTTGTGACCACTTCAATTCCTCCTATCAGAAACAAACGATAGTGATGACACTCACTGCACATGCTCAGATTGTCTTCTTGCCTAAAACAAAGGAGACATTTGATTCAAGAAAAAAGACAATTGTAACTGCGGATTGACTGTATTTAAATACATATTACAACCTGTACATATTATATCGTTTTGAAGTGCTTTTGATTTATTGTAGAATTTGCAGGAAGTGTTCCAAACGTCCCCGGTCTCCCCTAAATGAATGTGTGCATTTTACAGTACTTTGTGAGTTGCAGGCGTTGACGTCACTCACGTGGCTATTTCTCAAAAATTCAAATAAACCTCAATGAATGAATTCCCAGTGTGTAATAAACCAGATTCCAATGGTTCAAGCCATCCTTAACAAGGCTGCACAAGAGGTGATATACACATTCCATGTGAGGGTTTAACAGGTGTCAGACCTTCAAGTCTGATAACATTGCACTCTCTTAATGAAACAGTTCTGTCATGACTATGTGCAGACCCGCTTGCTGTCATGGAAGAGATGTCGTAGGGAGTAAATCTGGGTGACGGCCACGGTGAGCATGACAAGCAGGTTGAGACAGGACCAGAAGGACACCCGCCACAGGTTGTCCTCCAGAAGGTAGCGGTCCCTTGCCTCAAAGGACCTGAGCATGAGCTGCGCATGACGACTCGTCTCCAGGTGCCGGTGCACAGAGTCCATCCTTGCCTGGGAGAGGAATGAAAGAGACAGGAGATGAATGAGAATGCCGTGATGCAGGGAGATCATCAACAGATCAAGTGTTGTCTGGAGGGGATGTAGTAGCTCTTTGTTTTCCTCTCACCCTGATGTCCTCCACTTCGTAGTCCACCATGTCCTCTGTAAAGACCACATCTGCCCACTCGTCTCGTCCTCTACCTGCGCTGCTGTGACTATGAATAACCACCCCAAAGAACACCATCTTCTCTGCCAGCTTACTGAAAGTGTTGTCAAAACACAACCGGTAGTCTCCATCTTCTGTGGGATCCACCCTGCAGGAAAAAGAGAGGATGCAACTGCTCACTATCAAAGCACAACAGGAGTATCAAAGTATATAGGTGGTCATTGAAAGGTGACCCACATGTGGTTGCCATCAGATCTCCTGAAGAATGAGGCCATCTGGCGGCCGCTGGGGGAAGTGAGAGTAAAACTAACATCCAGACCTGACCCAGCTATCACCTGTGGAAGAAACACAGAGAAGTTCAGTGATGCATTTACACGGTTATCCTCCATCAGTCTGAATATTCAGCTCATAACTTGTGCTATCATCAGGGCATTGAGATTTAAGTCCTCGAAACCACGTTCCAGAATCTCTCTCTCTCTCTACCAGACGACATACTTCAACAAAAAACATCAGATTTGTGTTTGCAGCAGCTGTGGGAGCATCGTGTGTGAACTGTTACATGGAAGATGCACCGGTAATCCTGCAAAGCTCCTTACTGTCTCAACATTGCAGAATTGCGACCTCACTGTAACACCGTCCTGCAGCCACAAGAGGGCGCAGTAGCAGAATGATGAGTAGAGTAGCGATACGAGTGGCCAAGGCCATAAAATGATTTGGGTCAATGACACATAATGAGAGAGGTGAGGACATGTACATGGAATGCATATACAATTCATCTGGGTGTCCAATACAGCATGTAAACATGTCATCATCTTGTTTATGCATTTTATATTAGATGTACTTTTGCAGGATGAAGACACATATAATAATACACAAGTCATTTTGGGTTGTTCAGCTCTTTTGCCCTATTTCAGAATAGATTGGCACACAACCGATATCTTTGACAACAGAAGAAGCGAACTTCTTATCTCCCTGCGTGCAAGACCAAAGTCCAAAAAACCTGTTCACTTGTTATTCGATGAGAGATTGTTCACAAACATCCGCAAAGCTGTTCAAAGTCTCGACACCACACCACACCGCCACTCAAAAAGACAGAAAGAAAATGTGTATTTACTTGGTAGTCAACTTCCATGCTGTCGTTCCTCACAGTTGTTTGGTAAAAACACTCTGTGCTGCCAGAAGGTAACAGAAATGTGAATTCCATGTTTTGGTTTTGCCCTAATCCGAACGTGAAGCCCACAGTTAGAGTCAAATAAACCAGCAAGCCGAGCTGCACGGACACTTTCTTCATCCTCCGTGGGCGGTGCATGGTCCATTTATTCCACCGACTTCGAGCGACTCTGTCCTGCGTTATAGATGCCCATCACCTGCTTATCTTCTAGTCCTTCGCCTCATACTGAGCCTGATTTGTTCCTTGACCCGAGCTGAGTGTGTAGAGCCACTATCAGTGACAACCTGTGGCTTTGGATCACTAGACTGCAAGCACATGCAAAACTGAGAGGTGTGACAAGGTGGAATAAACTTTGGCCCTCATGCGTGTTCAGTTTAACCTAAGTCAGAGTCAAACCTTCACTAGGGTTTGTGCGTTGTTATATTTAGGGGAACACATATTCAATTTATTCGCAGCTAACTGCATGTGTTTACAGTTGTTGCAGCTACCTAAAGCGTAAAAGCCTAATTAATATTAAAAGGTGCTGATTATGTTGGAAGATTCATTGGTTGCTTGATGCGGAACAATGCTTGCTGTGTTGATGCATTAGAAATATATCAATGAAAACATAATCAATCACTGTATTGGTCTCAAACGGAGAACGTTATTAATGCAGGAAGAGGCAGTTCCATACAGAAGTAGTGTGTAGGTAACTGATCAGAGGGCAGTTATCTGAGGTCCAGTTTTATAGCAGATAAACTGCCTTTTAGGGTTTTATGATTCCTCACCTTCCTTCCAGACTTTGGAATGGTGAGATGCGTCGGTGGGAATTTCCTGTTCTCCCAAGTGTCGTCTGGTCTTTTAATGAGACACTGAGTTTGCAAAACATGATTTCCTGTAAAGAACATTCTTAAATGGTCTCAGATGTGCAAGCACAAGTATATGATAAAAGAAAATAAAGGGAATCGTGAACAATATCTATCAGAGTAATATCATTTCCCCAACATGTTCAGGATCTAAGATCTGAGTATGTTTTAGAAATAGTTCTTAAGGAAATGCAGATAAAGAAGATGTTGCAGCTGCACCGCACTACATGCTCATAGAAATGTGCTGTGAAATAATAGAGTTTATTACACATGACTTGTAGTTTCATGTGTGTATTCTGGGCTACCACCAGCACCACCCTGGTGCACAGCGGTTCCACTTCCCACTATCACGTCACACTGAGCTCGTCAGGTTCTCAAACATCGTCGATCACACAAAGACACAACGTTTTCGTTTTTTTCCAAGGATGAAAGTCGCGTGTTTATGATTTTTGACTTCCCTCTATTTTGCAGAACAAACATTTTGGGTAAGAAGAGGTTGAGTTTCGGATCTTCATGTCGCTCATCTATTTTGCTTTGTACTTGTCGCTGTAAGACCCCGATAGAGGTGATGAAAGGAGCACGAGTTAGAGGAAGCGTGAGTTGAGATACATCCACGTTGCTTTGGGTGTAATGTGGCTTGGTCTCCCACCTGCTGCCTCCTGCTACCTTGAAGCTTTGTGACTTTCACACTCTGCAAATGCATTCGACAACTACATGAAGTGGTTAGATGTTTGCAGTGACTGCAGGCGTATCACCTGCCAGTTATCTCCACTTGACCCAACCACAAGCAAGTCCACCCATTTTGTCATCACACCCCTCCGTGTCACTTTCTGTTCGTCTCTGCGACACTGCTGATGTGACACATTTCGGGGGGATATCTTCACCAGTTACAGATATTTCACTGTAGAGATGAGGGGCCAGCATCCGTCTGTGTTCGTGGTCGACAGCCATGCCAACTTACCTCCAGTGGTGCCGCGCCAGAGGCGAAGGAAGGCCGGGGTGGTGGAGGTCCTGCTGTTCCTGCTGGTGAGCGTGGCGTTGATCGGGATGTCCATAGAGGCTTACTTCATCTACTCTCTCCACGAAAGCAGATCTGTGAGTAGCAAACTTCATTTCTGACATGCTTTCTTTTATGTTTCATCAAATTTTCAGGAACCAATTTGGGTTTTTGATTTTCTTTCAGAGCTTCATCAGGGTTAACAGCTTGTTCTCATTTTGAGTTCACGATTAACTTTCTCTTTTTTACTATATCCGTTTTCTCTCTCTTTCACATTGGTTCACACGCAGCTCCTCGGCACTCACAACAGGAATTTTTCCGTGAATATCATTTACATCTTTGATTTCCTTCAAATTCTTGAGTCTGACATATTCATCATAAAACATTGAGTTTTTTCTTAATTTTGTTATTTACTTGTAATGAATAAGAAAGTTCACGATTGTACAGACAAACCTAATTTAAAACTGTTACTGACTTCAGATCATAAAAAAAAACATTGATTTTACAACAACATCCCACTTTTCATGTGACGATATAAAAAAAAGTTGCTTTAGGACTGTAAAATGTTTAAATACTTAAATGTACAATGCAAAGTCGATATGCTTGAGACGGAGATCTGCGTCTAATCTATTCATCTGACAAAGTTCCATGCGGGTGGAAAACTATCTGCCTCACTGTCAAACTCCACCTAAGTGGAAAAACCTTCTTTCCAGGAGTCCCTTCGTGATAACACATTTTCCCATTGTGACGAGGTGGAGATCTGATCTGACTTTCATTTACATATTGGTTGACAAACGAGGGCCCCCACTCACCTAACAACTTTCCCTTTCCACGACACTCATGTGTGAGATGCGGAACTGCACAGCAGAGTGAGAGCACCTGAAACAAAGATGACATTTGCTCCATGATATGAATGATTTTGTTGATTTCACTACGATGATGGAGACAGCAGACTAGACATGGAGGAGTACCTTCAATTATGTCCCATTTCGCAGATATTCACTGACTCTGCTTGACTCTGCTGTGTGATGTCGACTCTGGTGTGGATGGTTTCAGCGTGACTCATTTTCCTGTCCATGTCTGAAGGGTGAGGGTGGGGGAGGATGCATGTCAAACAACTGTATGTACTATACCGAAGGGACCTTAGCGAGAGGAAGTGGTCTATATCCTGTAACATCATTGTCACATACTGTACCTATAGCTGATTATCAAAAGAAGACATTGCCTGCAAAGTAATTCTATTTAAAGTCCGATTAAAGACAGATATTCTTTCACAACTTGGTTCTTTCTTGGTTCTGCAAAAACGATCTACCCTCAACCTACATATAAACTCTTTATCTTCCCTGCAGGACTCCTCATCATCGTTCGCTAAGGTCATCGGAGGTATGTCACCGCACTTATGACTCAAATGAAAAACATTTCAGGGTATCCACGGGGTCACTGACATTGTTTTTGGTCCTTGCAGAAAAAGGAGTTACTCCCACCGCAGAAACCGTTGTCCTGCCGTCCAAGCCAGTCGCACATCTGACAGGTGAGACGAGCATCCGTGTCCCATCCGAAGCTCCTGTGCTCAATTTAATACCGAAAAAAAAAAAGGCTTGTAGATTTTGCTCGTCACATTCTCTGCTAATCATGTGACTTTGATCATGATTAAAAAAAGTATTTCATTCCTTACAGGTGGACGTGATATAGCTCATGGGAAAGGGATCATGGCCTGGAAGAAAGATGCTGCAAACACCTTCCTCTTTAAAATGGACCACGTGGGCCACAGTCTCATCGTCCAGAAGGAGGGGTACTACTACGTGTATTCGAAGGTTTCTTTCGCTGACAGAGAAAGATTTCAACATTCTGTTGAATGTAGGCGTACTACAAGGTTTAGTGGAGGAATTACCCTCCTGCAGTCAAGGAAATATTCCACTGGCTCTGATATCCAAGCCAACAGCTACCTGGGGGGGGTGTTCCACCTCTACAAAGACGACGCTCTCAGCGTGCACGTGAGCAACACCTCAAGGATCGTGAATTTCGGATCTTATGAGAACGTCTTCGGTGCATTTATGCTCTGAGCATTGTGTTCATGTTTTACCATGAAGGTTAAAAATTAATTTAAATAAGAGAGATTATATTTCACAATTCATCTGTTGTCTATGTTTCTCTGTAATCAAGTCGTCGATAGGAAAACTTAATTGAAAAGTTTACAGGAATTCATTTCACATCTGATACGTGTTGTTTGCTGATTCATCCCAGTCGTTGTCAGATACATGGTTGTTCAGGGGTTAATTCAAATCAATATTTACACAGTTCTAACCCTGGGAACAGATTTTAATCCTGAACCAGCTCACCTGAGCAGTCCAAATGGTTCATATTGACGTAATGTGCTAAATGTTCTTATTAAATGTTCTTGCATCGTGTTCATGCCAAAAACTAAAAACAAAACCACACAAGCTGTATTTTCATTCTTGCTGTAACTCTGCATCTGACATATGTTGTTTCTGTACTATAATCTTTACAAAGGGATGCAATAAAAGGTTGTCTGTGTTGTCGGCCTTCTCTCTGTGAGCTGCACTTCCGGCTGACTGAGGCGAAGAGTCGCTTGAGCCTGTGCTGAGTGGTCGCTGAGTGAAGCAGCGACTCACCCACTCGTTCCAACCACAGAACACACACATCGGAGGAAGTGTTCTTTTTTTATAAACCCCCTCGAGACAATTGAGTGTTGATATGATTCCATTCTGTGCTACTGGCTCAGCACTTCATCACTATTTATCTGCTTGTAATCAGGATTAGCAACGACCTTTAACATGTTCGGCTCAGCACTGTCATTCCTCGTGACGTCGTACCTGCGGACGCTCGTTTCGGTTCATAGCTCGGCGACAAAGATGTAATCATGGAAGCTTTTACTTTATTGTGTCTCTCATGCAGTTACTGCCACTCCATGACCTCGGCTGTTCTAAGAAACAGATCTCAATAATACCCACATGGTTGTATATTTGTAAACTCTAGAGGAAGTGGTTGTGTGGGGCCGCTGCTGTGTAGGCGGGGTGGGGGGCGGGTGGTGTTGTTGTGAGGGATTATCAGCAGAATGTTGGCTGACTCACTTTCTTTCCAAACCCCGAGACCCGGAAAGCTGAGACTGGGGAAACGCTCTGCAGCATGACTGTGTGTGTCTGTGTGCACGAACCATCAGAAGTAGAGTATTAGTCTCGTTAACAACATTCACAGGAGAATATAAGTGTGTGTAGGGGTGAGCTGAGTCGAGTCAGACGCCTTACTCATATGTCATGAGTCAAATGGGAGCCATTGCTCAGTCTCAGGACCACACACTCCACAGATAAATGTTGTATGCGCCGCTACATCGGGTGGAGGACTGTGAAGTTCTGACGGTTGACTCATCCGTTGCTTACCAATTGTTGCTCAAGGTAGAATCAACTAGTGGATGGATTCAAGACAGTTGCTCTTCCTATTCTGGTAAATGCATTTACAGGTACCGGCAGATCAATACTGAGAACTACAAAACCCACCAAAGCATGGAACACACAAACAAGCTCTTAATGACGGTGACACTGTGGGTTTAAGGTGAATAGCTGCAACAGTTAATAGAATAAGCAGTAATGTGGAGTGAAGCTGAGGTTTGGAACTCTCAGTAATTTGGAAAATGTGAGTTGGGGCCGCGATGACTAACAAGTTCCAACAATGTCTCTGTGTACCGCAACTCTATTTTGTTATGTAGGTCAGCTGATACGATGGAGATTTGAGCAAAGTGCAGCATTGGATTGGGCTTCATCGCGATCCAGAGGGTATGTTCTTCGACAGCACACATCCGGGAGGGTCCAACGCTGTGCCTTTTAATAAGTGACTCATTATTTGCGCGGTTACGCTGTTAACCTGACAACTCTCATTTTCACTTACCCAGAAGGGTCTCGAGAGTGAATCACAGTCACATGCACAAATTAAACAGACGAACAGGTGTAAAGACACAAGTTTAAAGGTACCGAGAATAAACGCAACGTTTCTGTTCACTAAAAACAAGTGAAACTCAAAACCAACATCGCTTTCATCGTCTCATCATAAACCACCATGAATGACCATCCGAGGTTTCATAATGTGCAGATACGTCTGTGAGCAGTGTGGGAGTTTTACGTGATACTTCTATGCAAAAACTCTTAAATATACTGTACTGTACCAACCATGTATTCCCTGATTTATCTTGTCTTTCTACAGCTGCAACTAGTCAACTGCTTTACACATGAGAAGGCACAATGGCATTTACAGTCTCACTTTATCTATTGGTAGACAAAACAACGGCAGCGCAGACGCTGAAGAGTAAAATATTGTGAGATAGAGACTCAAAGGAGGACAGATACACTCACACAGGCCTGAAGTAATATGGGAGGAAGGTTAAGAAAATAAGCTGTTATGTTCCTCATAATAGCAGATGGTGCCACTGACGGGGACGACGTTACGAAACGTAGAATATTAGCTGACCTGCCTGTGGAATCCAAGTTGAATACAGCTGACAGCATCTGCTGTAGGTAAACTGTCACTGGCCACGTCATCAACATTCATGGCTGCTGTGTTGGATCACATTAGGTAGTACAAGTGTAAATAATAAAGTGTCAGAGGGTTTGTATATTTACTGTCCAATAATAAATAAATACAGCATAAATATAAAACTCAAAGGGTTAAAAACATCAAGAAATAAACCAACAAGTAAAGTTTGGCTGAAAAAAAAGTTATTTCTGACAAAGTTATTTTCTTCTTACTAAACATTTTAAATATATATATATATATATATAAAAAGCTCAAAGAAAGAAATACAATTTAAACAATAAAGTAAGATCAATAAAGCCAAGTACCGGCATCACACGTAAGAAATAGCTGGTTAATCACACAGGAGCTGTTTTCCCTCTAATTCAGGAACATAAACGGTGAAATCCCTCCGTCATAACTTACATGTGTTTTTTTCACCTGAGTTTGAATTTGAAAAAGGTTTCCAGTCAAGCACAATAGCAGAGATTCTATCTGACTTTCTTTCCATAACCTCTCTGAAAACAGTAAGTTCAATCAAGTATATTTGCATCTCAGCAGGAGCACCACCAGAGCTGGACGGGGGCTCTGGACCGTGACACAGAACGATGATATACACAGTATATTTACTGTATCAGAGTTGTGTCTAAGGCATGTAGATGATATTCAGGTGGGTCAGAGATTCACTGTCGTCAATGTTAATGTTTGAGTTGTTGACGTTCACCGTCAGAGTCCATCCAGCAGACAGGCTCTCTATCTTGCCGAGGAAGCCGGTGCTGCATGTGTTTGGGTTAATCTTGCCCTGCAGGAGAACTTCGGAGTCCTTCCACAGCTTCACTATGGACGTTTCCTTCTCACATGACGTCAGAGTCACCTGAAGACTCAGAAAGTAATATCCATCCTTCAATATGGTTAGACCATTGCCTGATTCTAAGACCAAGCCTGCACCCGGATGCCTTGTTATCCATTTAATCGTTCTGTTGACTGTTGGGTGACAAAAGAAAAATGCAATTTTATTTCCTCAAATAAATAAATGTACACATCCTGTGTTAAAGGACAATTTCTCTCATGTGAATAAATGATATTATGATTACAGCCGTACCTCTGTTAGCTTTAAATGTGAGCATTTGGCGTCTTCCAGAGTGAAGCTCGTTGTCAGGCGCCGTCTGTTGAAATAAGAAAGATTTAACAGGCTTGAATTATAAGTGGTAGATATGTTGCCAGTTTCAGCAGAAACACAGACTGGCTGAAAGTGACATTTATAACCTCCAACAAAGGATTAATGCTACATTCAAGTTATTGTGTGTGTGTGTGTGTTTGTCAGCAGGTTTACACAAAAACAACCACTCTGAGTGCATTCCTAGTTTAAATTGGTTGTGGTGCTGACACCAGTATCTCCACCTTGAATGTGATTGCAGAATAGAAGTTGAGCATCTTGACGAGGGAAATAGAGACACACCAGTTCAGTTTAGTGGCTTTTCTCTGAATTTGGCAATGAAAGTCACTCTGCTTCCTCCAAGAGGTGAGGAGGGCAGACTGTACGACATTGAGTCACTCAAAGGGAACAGAAGCAATGAAAGACAGATCTGTCTGGTATGTCGGAGGGTGTATCTGACATGTCAGGAATGCGGTGATTCAATGGACAGCAAAAGTGAAACTAATCTAACAGCTATAACATCCTAATCTCCAAGAACACGTCTACACAGATTGGGGTCAACTACAGAGTCATTGGTTGTCTTACCGAGGGCTCCTTGTCTGCCACAATCTGTCGCGGGTCCCCTGACACTTCCCTGCTCTTGTTCTGAGACCAGAGAAGAAAACAGAAACACAAAACGGATTTGGCACACATAAATAAAAGACGTGAAAATAAGGTGTTGTCACTCCAAAGCACATATTTGCTTCAGCGTCAACCATAATACAAAACATACTTTTCCTATAAAAGCTCCAACTGTACTGATCTAAAGCTTTCTAAATATTACGCAAACGTGTTCATAGATCTTGACAGATGTTTCACACTACAGGCAGGTGTTGTTTCTCATCAGCTGTGCTGATACAGAAACCACAAGAAAGACGAGGTGCACACAGGTGTTTCAACATACCGGAATTCACATTCGTCCTCTGCACGCTGTTCAATGTTTCAAATGTGATGCAGACGGGACTCAACAGTTGTACAAGATCTCATGTAGTCTACGATGATGTTAATTTACAGTCTTTACAATCAATCTGAGAGTATTCTCACCATCTCATGATGTCCAGCTGTGAAGAGGATGACGATGAATACAACCTGGGTAATGGAAAGAATGGTGGTCCACAACAGGAGGACATGGATCAGGGAACACTGGGTAGGATTTGGCATAGTCAGTCCGACTATCTAAATCTCAGAGCAGCCTCAGCCAAGGAGCACAGGAAGGCAGAGGTTAAGAGCCTGCACACGTCCTGAGTTTCCTCTACTGTGCACCAAAGCAGTGTGCGTCCGCTTCCTCAACTCAGCCTGTGCATGTGATGAAAAAGGCTGTATGTGTTCTGATGTGCCCTGAGTAGCTACAGAACTTAGAGTAATCCAGATGGGACTTCCCCTTGTATGTAACTGAGGACAAACACAGCAAACCCCGGACATTATGTGCATCTTGGGGCTGGCCCTATCCCATTTCTTACCACGAAACATATGAAGAGAAACAAGACTCACTACAACGGAGAGGAAGAGGGACAGAAGAACTTTGACATTATTATTGTGAATGCTGCAGGTTTCACATTCTTCAGATTGTAAAATGTATTATTATATTCACTGGGTATGTTTTTTGGACCACTTATCCTCCTCAGTACTTCAACCTACAGAAACCATTCAAATATCAAAATGTTAAGGACACATGTGGATCCATACAGATTTCTAAATCTTTTAAAACTTTTCAAATTATTCAGCTTTTTCCAAAAAAAAAATTTCCCAAATCAAAGTCAATGAGGTTTTCCGCATCTTCAGCTGCCTCCAACTCATTCATATGTTCACTTAAAAACTCCATTAAAACTCTCAAACGTTCAAACACTCATGTAGTTTCATGTAGCGGCTTTTATTCAGCTAAAAATTGCGTATTTTGGTTTCATTTTAAAATGAGTCATTCTCTTCCTCATTCATGTACTGTCAGTTAAGTCATGAGTTGTTTGTCATGTTTTTGTCGTTTTCTCTCCCTGCTTCCCCTTATTCCATGTACATGTCCTCATAATACAAATGCTTGGCTGACAGAACTTTTACAATAGAATTAAACACAAGTCAAAATCATCATTTCAGCAATGAATAATCAAAGTTTTAAAACTGGGATATAAAATCCAAGAAGGATTTGACTGCACCATTCATTCACTTTTTAACCTTTTAGAACATAAAACCTCCGTCAACCAGGGTGTTGACAGGAAGAACGCCTTCTACAATTTGATATGATATACAGTCTGGATATCATCTTGACATTTTCTTCCTCTTCCAATATTGAAAGAGTATAATCCCTCATGTGCTTTCACCAATTTTCATTTTCATACGGAGGTCCAAAACACAAATAGATTTCCTTGTTGACTATGTTGTCAATCAACAAATCACAGGTTTTTAAAATATTTGGCTCTCCAAATACCACCACTATGGCCGATGTTAAAATACAGTAGCGTAAGCCTGCCCTATTCAGCTATGCAAAATGCACACAGGAAGGAAATTTATTCCTCATAAGAATATTATTTATGTTGACCTTTGTCAGTCACAGCCATATTGTACAAATTGTTACAGCTCTCCTATATGGGACAGTCCCTCTGACACCCACAGCATGTGAGAACATTAATAACTGCATTTCATTCAAACACACGCACACAGCATGTGAGAACACAATATAATACATATATACATAATAACAACTGCATCTCAGTCACAAACACGCATACATACAAACATACACACACTCCAAGTTTGATGTAACTCGGGTCATATTTCCGTACCGTTTTGCTCTGTTAGCAGCCAGCTACCGGTGCTGTGGACACTTCACTCCCATTACTGATGTAGCTGCTAACGTTAGCACTCAGTTCATTGTCGTCCAGGCTGCTTGAAATATCCTCCTTCTGATCTGCAGAATTCGTCCTTTTAGTTCCCCTCTGGAGCCACGACCTTAGTGGCGTTTGGACCGCTCATACTTTATTTTTACTATCTCCGCTTAACCATCTTTCCATCACAGTTAAGTTTAGCCTGTAGCTAACAGCTAACAGTTAAAGTTCTCATGCAGCGC
>CAAKHC010004584.1:19945-49116 GCA_901007825.1 Macroramphosus scolopax | reverse complement strand
TACTATCCGTAAGGTTCGTAGTGTGCCGTGTGCAAACATTTATGAAAGTCCAAACTTAATATAAGTCGCATTTCAATTTTCTCATGGTTCAGATATTTTTATTTGTAGTAGTATTTTTACATTTTAATGAATTAATAATTAATTTTATAAAAAAAAAATAATAAAAAAATAAATTTCTCCTTGTACCACTAGAGGGAGCCCGCCTATCACTGGTGGTACACGTACCACAGTTTGAGAACGACTGAAATATACGATATTAACATAAAGACAATGCACCACTTGGACTTTGCACTTGAAAAGAAAAAATAGGTCAACACTTGATGCTGACTGAACTACGTCCAGGTCCTTCTTTGTCAATGAAGACATTAAAAAGATAAAATGAAATCTGAAAAAAAAAACCCTAAACAAAACCTAAAACAGGCCTGTCAATCTTGTGCATTTTTGAAGCATGCCAGGAGGAACTACTCTGTAACAGCGAAACAGCATTAAGCAGAAGAAAGTCTGAGTCAAATTAGTTGTCACAGAATAATCTTTGTTTTTTTTCATTTATTTAATTACACCGCTTAAAAATCCCCACCTGCCAGTCGGGCCTGTTTGAGGTCAGTGAACATGGTTTCACTTCGCTTGTTTGTACTGTCGGCTGTGTGGCAGCACACAGGATGGACTTTTGTTTGTGACGTTGCACTGAAGACTTGAAAAAAAAGGTGACCTACATGACTGGATGTGGGCAAATACATCACAAAACAACATGCCCAGACTTGTTACTGACATTTATCCACACTGAGTGTAAACAATGTTGTGCACTGCAGAATGGTAGGATTGTGTTTTAGCTCAATAATTGCAGACTGTGCAATTTACTTTGAATGGACTAAAAGCAGATGTTCAATTGCGTATTTTGGTCAGCAATATTCTGTCACATGCACACTTTGTTCCGCATTTTCAAGTGATAATACTTTCGAAACGAAAGCCAAATGCAGCAGTTAAACCCACATTAAAGCATAGTTTCATTCGAGAGGGAAAAGAGGAAACTTGGTCTAATAAATCATCAAAATGACCTTTTCATTCAGTCTTACAGGTGTGGGTGAGACTGTAAACCCGTGATGGTGGGCTTAAACGTTAGCAGCAGCGGGACAAACAATTTCTAATAAGCATTAAGAAATCCGTATGATGGCACCAACATTTAAATTGTCATAGATTGCAATAAACATAATTTAGCTTGGTGGAAATAGTCAATCGACAATGCTCCAACAGAGATTTGAAGGTCTAATCTTTGAAACAGTTTAGACGATGACATCCAGCAGATCATCTGTTCAATAGGACATTTGTTGATTTACCTCATCCTGATATTCTGACCACCAAATGAAGATTTACAGCCATCTAGTGGAGGTGAATTTATAATACACAAACCAGTGAGACCTGACGTGAAGCTAAACATTACTCACTACAATATACACAGTGGTTTTTATCATTGTTGACTCGTGGAGAAGGTGACAAATGTGGAGATAAAGATCCTGACCACCACAAACAGTGTTTTTTCATTTCTTAAAAAGAAAGTTTTTAAGAAATTAAATCACAAATAACTAAACGTAGGTCTTTCAAGCCCCATGCAGTCCCTGTTCTTTCACTATGTGACATGGAGCGACCAGGCAGGAAACCAGGATGACGTTTTAAAGCATCAGAAACTAGATCAGAAGTCTTAGTATGGATGTCATGGCGGCGGCAACAAAAAATCAGACGGGCGAGGCCTCATGAAAACAACCAGGGAGGCTCCTTTTGATGGCCTGCAGCAACTTCTTAGAGCCAGGTGGAAACATTTTGTTTTGGAAAGTCTCAAACCAGAAGAGTGCAGCCCAGCATTACAGCATCTTAACATCAGGTTTTTTAATGAGAATTTCATGACTAGAAGACTTATTTTCATGTATTCCATCATATCGACCCTCACATAATTAAAATGTGTTGCATGTCACATTGTAATTTCTGGACATTCATTTACATCCTTTCTTTCTGAACCCCAATATTTCTCGTGCAAAGTCAAAACCTCATTTCAAGCATTACATCTCATGTTTATAAATATTAAGAACACATAAATCTGATTGGTATATAATGAATATTGTAATAATATGTTGTAATAAAAAGTTGTTATCTTATTACCTACTCTGCTCTATTTATATTCTTATTTCTCTGTGTTGTATTGATGGGAGAAAATGCCAAGACACATTTTTTGTATGTTTGAATACCTGGATAATAAACACACGTAATTCTCCATGGCAGTAAAGTAAATCATATATATTCAGTTAGTATAGAGGATACGAAAATATTTAAACGTGAAAAAGCAGTAAGGTTGGCCCACAATAACACACCACAACACCTTCTAACTTTGTTTATGTGGAGGCCAAAGTCAAACTTCCTTTGACTCTGTTCTCATGTTGTTAGTAATAGTTACCACCAGATGGCGCCCTTGACCAGTTTCTAGACTGACCAGGCGCCGTCTGCAGATGTGTTGATACTCACTAGTAACCTGCCCAATGGTCTAAATGTGATGTTAAGATGTAAATTGCTATGTCAAGATATCAAACTGGGTGAGCCTTTTTACATAAAATCGAGCATATTTAAAATTTCCTTTTAAAATCCATATCCAAGTCCGACGGAAACAGTTTCCCCTCCACTGTTAAAGACAGGTGGAAAAAAAAGATTTAATTTTCTTAGGGGTGTGGCGAGCAATTGTGACGTACAATGACGGCATGCTAATAAATGATGCAGAAGTTCTTGATGTCTGTATTGATTGCAATAGCCAAAAACATTATAAATCAGTTTTAGAACATTGTACAACATGAGAGACATAAAACATGAAGACCAACATGCTGCATGTCAAAGCAGCACATCATGTTCAACTGGTTCACATGTGGATTTCAGGTTTGTTCCTTATCAGAGTAGATTTATTGTTCACTGAGCTACAGACATTGGGAAAGCAACAGGAGAGTGCTTATAACACACAACCAAAATCATTCACGTATCACTCTAAATAGGCCATAAGAAGTATTAAGTATATAGTATCTAGTAACAATGCACCTGCAACTCCACACTACAGGCGTCCTCTCACTGCCATTAAATACACATCACACTCTCAGATGTGTGACAGAAACAAGAAAAAACACAACTTACTGAATTATATGATACATCATAAACCTAAACGATACATTAATTAAGAGACCGCTCGCGAGCTACATGATTAATCATCCAGCAGCATCGTCATAACAAGTTTATGACAATGAACACACAAAGCATCTCAAATATACTGCAGACTCATACCGGATATAAGTATTGTAAATCAGACTAAAGTGAGTCAGCACGGCAGCTGAGGTAATAAAAACTAATTTGCCAATCTTAAACTGACATGAGGGGCCGTGCTGCTTCACGCCGGCTCTGCGTTTGTGCGTCATATCTGCGACGCAGACAATGTATACATGTAAGTAAACATTTTTTAAAATGTAGTCAGTCATTAGATGTGCATGAGTCAGACAACAGATATGCTTTCCATGAGTTAATAGTTTTTTCCCTGGCCTATGCTACACGACTCCACAAGTTTAGTGAAAGTCAGCAGGGTAGTTTTTTTAACCCTGCTAAAAGACGGACACATTTCAATAAGAGCAGGAAATGAGAGTTCCCTCCTGTTTCCATGTAGCATAAATACAAAGTAAAGTAGGTGTAGTTTTGTAACATTACGCACAATTAAATAATTACAAATAGGCCCAATTGTTATATAAATAAAACTTAAATATAAATATTGAAAACATAATTAAGTTTTGCTGATCCGAAAAGATAGGGTGAACACATTCCCTTCAACAATGATTTATTATAGAGGAGGGAGCTGTGGTGAACAGTTTAAACGGACAGACATCAGTGGAGAGGACCAGTCATTATGTAGCTGTCAGATCAGGGGGATCGAACATGTTGTGTGCTCCAAACTCATTGATTGACATTGATTTTGTTGGTTGTACCGCAGAGGTTTCCAGGTCTGCAGCTCAGGCAATAGTTAGGTAAAACACCGGAAGCAATATGATTTCCCCACCAAAATAAAGGGATCATAGCTACTTGACGGGCAGCGCAACCAACTTTACAAAGACGTATTTTATTTTGAAATTTCGAGCGAAAAGTTGTAACTTCATGTTTGTTTCACACAGATGTGACTGCTAGTCTGTGCAGGACTTTTAGAGCGGAGAGGGTTCAACACTCCCACCGAGGCGTTGAAGGATTAAAGCGGTGAATGTTTTTGTTTTGTCAGTCCGCCACCTCCACCTCTCTTCTTCTTCTCTTCTTCCCTGCACTGTTGCTGTTAAATGACACCGTGCAGCGTTACTTCAGCGTTGGCTAGCGGCTTGCTCGACCAGTAAGGTCTGCTGTCAAACTTTCCTTAACATGGATTTGTCGCACCGACGGTTGGACTGAAAAGTTTAGGGAATTCCAGCAGACACCAGCAAGCTGCAAACAACTGCTTTACCTATTTTTTTTTTTAAAAAAAAAACAAATTGTCATATTTAGCTAAAGACATGCAAAAGTTCAATTCCACTGGTACCCACAGCAACACGCTGCCGCGGGACGCGGAACTCCAGCTGCGGCTAGCTGACAGCACAGGACCCGTGGAGGGGAAGGAGAACGGCGCTGGGAATCATTTCCTCACCCAACCTGAGGAGGAGAGCCCCATTTGCACCAAGAGGAGGATGCTCGTCGGGTTGGATGTAATATGTCTTTTTGTCGGTAAGAATACTTTTAATTAATGGTGTTGACCCGAGACAAACATTGTTATTATCACTTAAATGCCCCTTAATTACACTTTAAAGTCGCCACTTTCTCCTTTTTCCTTGACTCTTTAAGTGTTATCAAGAGGTTAAACAAAGTTTTGGATAGTTATTGGTTCAAGTTAACGGAGGTGCAAAGCATTTTTGCTGCAGCCAAATGGAAAATAAAAGTCGGTGCACGTGGGGTCAGGAGGGAAGGGGGGTTGTGGGAGCTCGAGCTGGCAGGAGCACAGTTGTCCCGGGAATTCATCTGTTCCCATGGTAACCCCCTGAAGTTCCCGGGAGAAGAACGTGGGAATAGGGATAAAAACATTCTCTTGCTTGTGTCGAAAGTTAGCTCTACTTATCCTCTCTCTCTGCGGGATTACTGCATGTCAGCCACAAATACTTCACAGCCCGCAGCTGGCAGACCGACATGATTATAATACAAGAACGTTAACATTAACATTAACAAAGTGTGCTGATCCTTAGGGAAATTAGAAACAGCAACACATGAACAGCGTATCACTGACACCTAAAAAGTGCTCAGAATTATTTTCTTTATGTAATTAATTAATAACATGTAATAATAACATGATTGTTTATGTGTTGAACTATTCCATCAAGTATTTAGTTTTGTACCCGAGATGACTGTGAAAATCTGGGCTGATACAGACACCAATGTTTGATATGACCGTCATCTATAAAAGTCCAATAATCCAAACGATCCTTATCTCTTTCATGGGATCAGATTCAATCAAATATTGTTTCGGTTCCATACACAGCTGCTAACTGGTCATATCTCAGGTCGTATACCCGCAGCAGGATGAGCTACACGTTCTGACTTTATGCCCAGAAATAATTATTACTGGACTAACTTTTTATGGAAAAAACAGAAAGTGTAAAAATACATAAAGGCAGCAAAACTGTGAAATGAAAGAAGTATTACTAAAGAGTATTAGGCACTGGTAGGACCTGCTGTGAGCAGGTTCATTTTTATTTATGGATAAACATGTAGGCGGTGTCTGATAGATAATGCCTCTCCTCATGACCCTTGATACAATGACTCATATATTGTTGGGTAGTTTGAACTACAGCAGTGTTGCAACTTTAGGAGATTACTCCATGTTTCCATGAGTTATACTAGAAAACTACTTTAAACTGCAATACTTCAGCGAGGTGCCAGTACTTAAGGATGGTACTCGGACATGAGTGAACGCTCGTAGTAACTTTCCGCCTTCGTTCAGGCTCTTTAGCCTGAACAGATGGAGTTTTGCTTTGGGACCTGCAGGATCAAACTGATATATTAGCTGGAGAGTGACAAATGTAATTTTGTATGTTTTACTGTGCCTGGGAAGGAAGACTCAGTGTGTGAGTGGTTACCTGGACCAGCTGCAGCAGTGGAACCTGTCTAGGCTGCCCGACAGGTCTGCTGTCGTGTTGGCAGTTAAAGCAAAGGAAGTGTCCCAGCAGTCCAAATGACCATGTGAAGCAGTTGCATTTATTGCCATGAACTCAACCCTGCAGGTATGCTATTAGCTGTTTACTCCACTTACCTCCCAGCAGCTTTGTTTTCCGTTTTAGGAAGCAGTTAGTTACCCAGCATCAGACGGCATGAGGGAAGGAAAGACATGACACACCATTTGGATTCATACAAAATTGGATGCCCCGACCCCTCCAGGACCATACCTGCCTTGATAAATACATTAGGACTGAGTCACTGAGGATCAAACTTGGCACGACTGAGAAGATTTTGAGGGCCGTTTTTCTTGTGAGAGATCTAGTGAATCTCTAGGGAAGGAACGTAACACAAAACTCATGTTTTCATTTGATACACTGATACAAGTATGAGAAGCAAAACTGGGTTGAAGTTTTTTATTTAGTGTTATTTCTCGGAAATGGGTACGAGTTCTCGTCCGTTTTATCAAACACAACTCGATGTAGTGAAAAAACGATCCCAGAATAACGGCCACAAACGACACATGTTGTGGATTGTTCAGCATACTAGCCAAGTATAGAATGAACCAGTACACTACAGTTATTGTTGTGCCCAGACAACTGGCGGAGCTTATTAGCTATTAGATTACTTAAAGATTCCCATCTGTCTGGCTGCATCCTAGCTGCCTCTGTTCTGTTAAACATCATGTCAGTTATCTGACCTTTACCCATCTATGAGCATTCAGTGGGGAATGTCAGGACTTATTGGCAATGAACTGGGTCCTTCATTTCTCAAAATCCTCTTATCTCTGACTAACACAATTTTTCTGTTAAAATGTCATCGGACGTTTGACGTGCCAGCATAATTCATCCCATGAAGGGGCTCATTGACAACTGTAACAGTGGAATTTCCCCCTGGAGCATCAAACATCGTTATGTTATCAGCCGAAGAGGAGTTCCACAGTGTTTTCACACCCTCACTATTTGTGACAGTATTTACCTCATATTTAATGTGCCTTCATAGAGTGAGGCAGCATTGAATTTAAGAACTTAAATCTGTCTAGACTGCTGGGATATTGAGGACATTAACTGAGGCTTTGACTACCTGATCAAACTCTTTCTCAACAGCCCACATTGTTGTACCTGGTTGAGCAGCCAGCGGTGTTTGCCGTGCTGTTCTGACATGTTCCTGATGGATGCCACACAAAGATGGATTGTTGTGGTTCAGCTCCGTGTCAGTAAATTCCACATAAGCTGCAGAATGCAAATGCCTGAATCTGTTCAAGTGTCTCCTTAGGTGTTAAAGTGCATTCCTGTTGGGACTGCAGGGGTTTTGACCGGTAGAGAACCGACAGACTCTGCAGCCTGTGGCTGCATCTAAGATCTAGCGTCCAGCCACCCAGAGGTCAGGGGGTGTCGGGTGTTTGTCATATCTGCAGAGCAGGCAGGGACAAGCCTCCCAGCCTGGACTGCTGTTGCCCTCCTGCACAGGTGGTCCTTATCCTGTCATCACCCCAATAAAGTCACCTTTTGACTCTCTCCCAATTACTCTCTTAAAATTTATTGGAAGTGCTACTTAAAATATACCTATTATTGATACGGCTCATATGAAGATCATCACCGCTATGCATGACCCTTTTCTAGGAGTTCATTCTGAAATAGTTTCACATGTTTTCACACATAACAGATGTTAAAATAATACAAAAGTGAAGTCGATCAATGTTGGTTTGTCTATTAAACAACAAGGCCTTTTTAATAAACATTACAGCTAGTTGTCGGATACTGCAGGGAGGGAAAGCTGAGCTGGTCACTGTTCTGTGTGTGAGTGTTTGGTTTTTGTTCTCGTCGTGAAACGACATGCCAGAACACGAGGACCGGTATCTTCCTGAGCCATCTGACAGATCTATAAGGGCTCCCTGTCTCCAGCTTATCTCATCTCCCCGTTCTCTTCATCACCCTCCTTTGCTCATAAATATGTGAGGAAGATGTTTTTGTGAATGTGTCTGAATGTTGTTGTGAGGTGTGTGAGTAATTGTATGTCTGCAGTTGTTTTGGGTGCGTTTTACGTTAGAGGATCACAGTCTCTGGCAGAGAAAGCCGCCAAGTGAGTGAGACTGCAGCACGACAGCATGTCACAGCATGTCAGCATATACAGGGCCGGGAATATTAAATGGTCTCCTATGTGTGTGTGCTCGTCTACGAGTAAGAGTGTAGGGGTGGGCGTTTGTGTATATATGCACCATTATGGTCGCTGATGCTGACAACCTACTACAGCTGCCATGTGTGTGTGATTTGTTGACAAATTAGCCTGTCCTGTTTTGCTTGTGCGTGAAACACTCTGAGGTTATGGAAAGCATTGGCGTCTCTCTGCGGCTGACAGATGGAGAACCATTAAAAAAGGATCAGACGATAATTAGACAGGATGTTGCTGAGTCTCCTTTGTTAGTGTATTAATGCACCCGCTTCCCATTTGACAGCACTGCAGAGGAATCCATTAGCACAGCCCTTCCTGGTACCGGCAGCACGGATGCAGTCATTGTGCTCCTCTTTCAGAATGTCCTCCCTCACCCTTCAACACACCAGAGCAGGTTTAGGCCTTAAAAATATCTTGCCTGAATCTTGAGGGGCAAGTGAGAAGAGTCTGGCGTGGAAAGAGGTCTCTGAAGCAGAGGGGTGAGGAGCTGCAGTAGGGGTCAGACCCATGGATGTGTGAGGAGTTTATGTCCTTTTTGAGGAAGAAGCACTCAAAGGAGAGTACAGTTTCAGACAGCAAATAGTTTCAAATGCATTTTTAATTAGGTTGCTGCCATCATCTCCTCTGTGAAGGTTCCATCAGTGGCCAATGTTATTAGCGGTAATGAGAGAATCTTCAGTGCTCATTAGCCAGATTGGGTTTGGGGAGCCTTACCATCAAAGGATCTACCTGAATCCGAATACCCTGCCTTTGCGTCTGTTAGACCTAATGACACATACTATTCTCTTAACTCCATAGGGAGACCAAGGCCCAGTTCTGACCTGCTGTCAACATGCGTCCAAGGTGATCCGATCACTAAGTAAACGCGTTGGCTGGTACATATGTGGCCGTACTCTTTTAGCAGTATGAAGGACATTGAAGGACCATCTGCTGAACTGGCATCCTCAGTGCAAACTGAAGTGTGTACTGGTGGCAGATGATTTAAAGTCAAACCCGCAGTGGATCTCTCTCTCCCTTCATACGTCCTCATGCCTCCTTATATAAATACAAACTGTTGCAGGTGAATACTGCAGTTAAAAATAACAATGCATTTGGTCCTTGCAAACGGAACAGATGCATGTGTTCATCTGCATTTAGAACAGGGTAGAGAGATCCGAGTAGATCCGAGTAGTCAGTTGAGACGTATGTTACTCAGGGCGCATGTTAATGCAAGCTGTGACCAGGGCTGTAGACAGCACCGACGCTGTTACCCATCATAGCCATTGTGGTGATAACTTTATCATCGTGACATCCTCTCAAGCTCTGCTTGGAAATTCTACAAACTAAAACACACAATTGTTTCCGTACGTACTACCACAATCAAGCTGCTGCACAGTTAGTACCTCCCCTGCAGTCTGAACCACAACCTTCTGCTGTTCTCACGTAGCAGACTGTCGGCTCGCTGCGCACACTCTTACCTCTGCACCACAAAAGCCACCACAGAGCTCTTTTAAAGTTTCCAAGGTACATACCACAGTGGCGGGGTCCTTCATGTTCCTGCTGAATCAGACAGGCAGACAGACAGCCCACTTCAGTGCTCACCACTTATGCCCTGAACTCCAGAGTTGGGCTCCAGGAAGCAGGTCAGTGAAGTGTGGAGAGAACAGAAGCAGCTGTGGGAAGCATGTCTGCACTGGCCGGCAGCAACAGTAACAGTTCGAGGGGCAAGCAAGAGCTCCCCTGATTCACTGGTGGAACATGATGCAACATGAAGCATGAAGCGAGGGAACTACCTGCCTTTTCAAAGAACATATTCTTTTCAGGCAGTTACGGCTTTCTTATCCTCAATCTCATTTTATTGATTCTTTTCCATAATAATAATGGCTTTTTTTTATTTCAACTGTCTCTCTAGGCATTTTTTAATAGTACAAACCCAACCCAGGCTCACTTATGTGGGAGGTAATGATGATTTTGTCGGGTGCATACATAAATTAGATGACAAATGAAGTGGTGGCGAGTTACTAAAGGAGATGGCAGGAAGTGCAGCTGATGCTGACGATAGCAGATGGTTTGTAAAGATCCATGAAGTGTTGTGGCTCCTCGGCCGCTCTTTGCTCCACACTGATCTCTTCACTGTCTCTTCGTGCAACCGTCAGGGTAGACAAAACAAATGAATCTCTTAGAACAATCCAGCCTATTATGGGAAACAAATGGCACTCACACTCATCCCACCTCTCCATTACCTGGCTCAGCCCACCAAGGGAGAGCAGGAGGAGCCTCCATCGGAAGCCTTCACCCTCCCGTACCCACCTTCAATTCAGCTTGTGGCAGTTTGTGGTTTATCATAATCACAGCCTGGGTGTGAATGACTTCATCTCCTGTTAAGTGTTACCTAACTTACAGTAAA
Source organism: Macroramphosus scolopax (assembly GCA_901007825.1). Lineage (NCBI taxonomy): Eukaryota > Metazoa > Chordata > Actinopteri > Syngnathiformes > Centriscidae > Macroramphosus > Macroramphosus scolopax. The sequence continues at coordinate 38,324 of CAAKHC010004584.1, read as the reverse complement.
ACAGTGTGTGTCTGTATGTATGTTCCTCTGAGTGATTCCGCTCTTGACGACCCTTTCTCACCAATCAGGTGACACATAAAAGACTGAAAGTACCTGACTGAGTGAAAAGTGAAACGATGAAAGAGCGGATCAAGGCTAGCTTATGAAGACAGTTCCGAGCAGTTGAAGTCTTTATTGTACAAGCCCACCCAGTCCAGCGGCAGACTGCTGTTTATAAGCATGTAAACAGGCCGTCACACTTGCTTCTTGTAATGACGTTACCAGGGATGATCACACTTGCAAACAACCAGATTCCAACACTTCACAATTCAGTAAACTTGCGTATTATTATTATTTTTTTTTCAAGGTTGACTTGAAGCTAAACAAGCAGCTTAAAATTTAGTTGGGAAACGTTGGCACATGCAGGCTGGTGAGGGGCCCCGTGAGGGTGGACCACCCCTGAAGGGTGCTGCAGCAAACTGGGATACAGCCCAGGCTCAGCCCAGTCCTAAGCTGCATGCCAGATGGACTTGTGATGACAGGTCACTAATTGTCTGTCCTCCAGCCCTATCAGAGGGCAAATGTAGACCAAAGCCTGTACAGTCAAATATTATTGGGCGCAGTGAAACCGATGGTCAATACTGTGGCTCTGTCATAGCTGTAGGCTGAGTTTCATGCTAATCTATGATAATGCTCAAGCTGTTTTTCCTACTGCAGCTGTATTCCCAGGAATTAATTCAGCTCAGTGATAATGAATGTCTGCTTCGGTGCATGTCTTCACAAGTATATGATTTTATGTGGTTTCTTGGGTCGAGCATGGTTTATTTAGTTATTATCATTATAGGCCCGTTTTGTGTTTTTTCTTCGGGGGCCGGAGGGTTTTGTTTTGCGGTTTGTTTGGTTGTCTGTTTGTCTATGCGGATGAGTATTTGGTTTGTTTGCATTCAAGTGTGGTTTTTATGTGAATGTGTTGAGTCTGTATGTGTGTTGGGGGTATTCTTCTGGTTGAGGCGGGGTCGTGTTTACAGAGCGGGTCCCAGCAGAGCCCAGATCTCTGACCCTTACATTCCAGAACCACCGCTAATCGCCTCCGTCTGCTGTTCTCTGCAGAGAAGGCCTTGCCGCATCTCTCTTGGCTCCATCTCTCCATTTTTCTCTCACCCCAATATCACTGCCCTCACCCCCAAATGTCGATTTCTAGGCCTCTTGGCCTAGTTATTTGTTTGATTACTGTATTGATTACCTTGTTTTTCAACATGACCTTAAAGCAGTGCCATTGAATAACTACCATCAGCACTACTTTCCTTGAATTGTGACTTTAACTTTCCCTAAAGGCTTTTTCTTTGTTCCTGCCTTTTGGTTGTTGTTGTTCTCCTCTCACTCTGAGCTCATTCTGGGCTGTAGTCATAGATGTGTAAATTAGAACCAGAAGAGTGAGGCACATATCCCCAATGCTCTCATTCCTCCTATTTCAACTCCTCTCCTCCTTCCCTCCCTCTCTTCTCACCCCTCTTCTTTCTTTCAGACTCTTTTGACTATTTGAATATACTCTTGGTTTGAGTGTCAGTCCCGGCCAGCAGCACATTCTGGACTGGCTGTGTAAGCCGACCCACTCCTCAGCCTCCTCTTGGGTCCCCTCGCAGGCCTTTGTGGCCTGGCTCTCTTTGGAGCATGTCTTGGCCAGGTGCGTCGGTTGGCTCACAGCTGCCTGACAGATGATGTGAGGGTCTCTGGAGGGGTTTTGTGTCTTGTTGTGAAAATTGTTTTAATGCACTTGTAAGGCGTAGAGGTTGACTGCGACACAGGAGATTGGGATTTCTGTGCAGCTGCTGAATAACCTCATTGGTTGGTCAGCACTGAGAAACTCCTGGAGAACTTTGCTACAGTAAAGTGACCTTTGGTCCCTGACCAGGTCCTAAAACATGCTGCTACCTGCCTCAGCACTTTGACCTCCATTTATATATAAAAAACAATCTATTTTACTGCTGAGTGTTCGGGCCTTAATGGACAATATGTCCATTACTTCCCTGTCAATGTGGGACAATATTGATACTGTTATTGATATTGAAAGTAAAATTGATTCCATAATGTGGAATGAGATGAGGATGGAGAGAGGCTGTTTAAGAATGGTATGGTAAGATTTGTTCACATGATGAAACTCAGTGGAGACCGGGCCAAGAAAGATCCTCTAGATTTTGGGGCAGGTTAGATCACAGGGGGAATCCATGATTTGTCTTTTTTAACCACGTACGGACTTTTTTTTAACATTGTAAGATAGGACATGTTTGGATTTTCATTCATTCACAGGACGTATCCCATGGGCCTGGAGATGCAGGCGTGTGTTGACATCTATTAATGTGTAGGATTTAATGTGAGTCCTGATAAAAGCTCCAGTGGAGCAAAGTGTTTGCAGATGGTTGTTAGTTGTATTTGTTGTCGAGCAGTTGAGTCGACAACAGTCAATAGACAATAAAATTCCTTCTCTCACTTGAAAGATGGCGCCCGCATGTGACGTGAATGTGTGTGTGACATGAGGTGCATAACCACGTGCGCGTGCGGATGAAAATAGCTGAAGTCACGTAGGTAGAGGAGAGGAGATTCCTGTAGACGCGATGTCTGCGTTGGAGGAATGAGAGATCAGGGTCAGATGAGAGGTATTTCCTAGCCATCTCTCGAGTTAGATATCTGTCTGCAACGTGTTTCCTTGTCTCTTCAACCTCATTCCTCCGCTCAGGCCCCTCTTAAAATATATTGGGTCGACGTTTATCTGTGTTTTGTCTTTCTGTCAGGGCAGCGTGACTTTAACAACAGAGGTTGCTCAAAGACGTTTTGACTCTGGTGTCACTCTAATCCCGTCCGATCGGCCGTGTCTGGCTGTATTCCAGCTATGGTCGTGCAGCTTTTCTAGCCTCTTCGTGTGTTTTTCTGCCTCAAACTTAAACAACTCTAACCCTGTTTATCCTGTTTATCAGTTCAGTGGTGCTGCATGAGCAATTTAGGTATGTTGTTTAGTTGACTGAATGTTTGTGATACTGAATAACGAGGCTAAAACACTTATTATTAAGTCACACAGGTTCACGTCCCACCTCTTGGCAGCCAGTCAGTGTTGGTTGAGCATGCTTCAGACATGACTGTGTGTGTGTGTGTCATTGGTTCTGAGCTTGAAATGCGTTGTGCATTTTTTGGACATCTTACCCTGAACACTACTCAGTCACGTACTCTCAATTATCTGCTGGCAGGAGGAGTGTTTTGGTCTGGGTGAGTTCCAGCTATCCAGCAGGCTTGGGACAACAGGGAGAGGCACAGAGGTTAATGATTAGTCCCATGTTCTTGTTGCACTCCATGGGACGACGAGGGGACAGGGGATAAGGGACACCGATCGAAGCAGGCGGGACAGCCTTTCACAGGACTATTGGCCATTACTTTGATGTATAATGTAACAGAATACGACTTGTCTCTGGGGTTAAACAAAATCCATCTCCCTTTCGCTCATTGTGAAAGTATTGCACAACGTTTTACCAATGAACCTTCACCGTCACGCTGTGAGGTCTGTTTGCTTATGTGGACAAGACCTTGACCCCTTTTCGCCTGATACAGAAATCGTGTAATTAGTGACCAACCAGGAAATATAGTCGACACAAACGCAGCACAGTTTTTAATATAATGTTAGATAGACTGAACTGAATGTCCCTGGGTTCATGGAACAAACCATTGTTGTTCAACAATACCACCCTCTTCCCTCAGTGGGTGTATTGCCTTGATTTGGCACATTGCCTGTGTTCTTTCATATCCTCTTCCTCTGTCCTCAATTTAATTCACAGCCCTGCCTGTCTCCCCATCTGTCCCCATCCGTCTCTCCATGCCTCTCATCTCTCCTTCTCCCTGCTCCTCTGGTGAAAGTAGTTATGTGCGGAATGCTTCATCCCTGGGAATCTGGGAATCATGTCAGCAGATGACTGACACTCTTTAAAGTGGCCTCCCCTCTTCCTGTTACATCTTACGCCATTCTGCTGTGAGACAAGAGAAGATCTTATGTTAGCCTGTAATAATTATCTCTGAATCTCTCCCTCTCTGTGATCCTCATTGCACTACATGAACTCATCAGGCTGTCTTTTGTTTTGTTTTTCTGTCTCCCCACCCTCCCTCTCGCCCCGACTCATCAGCCTCCATCCCATTTTTTGCATGCGAGTTGAAAGCAGTGACTCCGTACAAACGAGGGTTCTTCTGCGGCGACTCCAGCATCACCTATCCCTACGTGGAGAGAGAGGCGATCCCAGATGTCCTCCTCATCGCTGGTGGCATCGTCATCACCGGCCTAACGGTGAGATACTTGTTAGCTGTTGCACCACTTTAATAAGCAGAAGCACTTTCACCATTCTAGTATTTCTGCAGCTGAATTGTCCGGCTGACATTCAACTTATTCTCTCCTCAGATCGCGCTGGGCGAGTGCTACCGGGTGCGTTTCCGAGGTGTACACTCAAGGGCATTTGTGCGCAACCATTATGTGTCGTGCCTTTACAAGGAGCTTGGGAGCTTCCTGTTTGGCTGCTGCGTGGGTCAGTCTCTCACCAATATGGCCAAGTTAAGCATCGGACGGCTGCGACCCAACTTCCTGTCCGTCTGTAATATCACCTATGAATCCATCAACTGTGTTCCGGGAAGCTACGTGTCCCAGGTTACCTGCAGGCAGCCCAACCAGAAGATGGTGGAGGAGGCGAGGTGTGTGGCTTGTTGCGTAAAAGAAATGACATCTTGTGTATGAAGGGCGGGGTGGACAGTAATGAGACTCATACGGTCAATGTCTAATCTTCTGCATCTTTTATTGATCCTCTCTTTCAGGAAGTCCTTTTTTTCCGGCCATGCTTCCTTTGCAATGTACACCATGTTATATCTCGCAGTAAGTCACCTCTACTTTATGAACACAACAACACATCTGGCATGTGACCTTCACATTCACCTGAGCTTGTGTGTGTAATTGCAGTATGTGGTTGTGTATGTGTGTGTGTGTGTGTGTGGGGGGGTGTTATATGCAGTTCTCACTTTTAGTTATGAGCGACAACACTAATCCCGAGAGGCCACAAACACCGCGCGCAGCTATTATCTACGTAAGATAATTAAACAACGAGACATGTGTTGTTTAATATATTCACACGTCCTGATCATGAGGGAGGAGATCTTTGAGAGCAGCAATCCTCCAAAGCCATTCTGCTTCAAACTGAATGAGCTGGTGAGACAGAGAGACAAGGAGGAGGGGGTGAGAGAGATTGAGGGAGAATGTTTTCCACGGGGAACATGAATAGATGAAGAGACTACGCGGACAGAGGAGGCCTTGTTGTGGGACTCATTCGGGGAGGGGGGTGGAGGACTGAATATGCCTGCTGAGAGATCGACAGGCTTCTTTCAGCAGGAGGCACCCTCTCACCCCCCCCAGTCTCCCCCATCTTTTCATCTTTCTGTCTCACTGCACTGTCCAGGAGTCGTGGGCACATTGTGAGAGAGATATGACAGTTAGAAAGAGACAAAAGCACATTATTATTCAGGAAATGTCCGTATTCCTGTGTATTCCTCCTCGTTAACCCTTCGAGCGCAGCCTTAAGTGACTTACAAAATGTATCGTGTGCAGATAAAATGAGCGAAGGGATGTTTGGAAGTTCAACATCCTTTCTTTTCTTTAGAAAAATGCAAATAGGAGAAGCACTTCTCCGGCCAGAAAGACCAGGATGAGTAGGCGGGGAGTAGTTTTCTCTCTCTCCAACATCTCACTCCACTGTTTCCCCGAACACAAACCCAGCCTTGCATGCATGTCTGCTGCTAGCTTTTGCTTCGGTAGGCCGTGGACAACCTGGGGAGAATGTGTCAAACCTGTAGCTACATGCCGCCCAGAATGTGGCCAGCTGCTTGTGTTTAAGGCAGGAAAAGTGACACCTGCTCTGAGTTGGAATAGGAGAGGGACCCGGTGAGGGTCGGCCTCGCCGCAGGAATGTAGGCCACGTTCTCCCCGGTGGCCGATGGGTCCAGACAGACGTCCGGTCACCTCCTAAAGCTAGCCCCGCATCTGCATCATCGCCCTGTGACCCAGATTGTCCAAATATCAATTCTGTGCTGTAGCGCTGATGCAGGAGATGAGTATGAACAAAAGGAGGAAATAGGGGTTAGAGAGTGTTAATGGATTCGTGCCAAGCTTCCCTGTTCCCTCTGGGTGGAGTGGATGTCTGCGTGTCACATAAAGGGATTGCCCGCTACTATTGATTCATGTTTGCGGAACATAGTTTCCACAAACACACATATATACTCACTTTTATGAACTCGTAAAGTAAATTTACAATCTATTTATACAACTTTCTCGCAGTTCTACCTGCAGGCCCGGTTTTCATGGCGAGGAGCTCGGCTGTTGCGCCCTCTCGTACAGTTCATATTAGTGATGATCGCCATCTACACCGGGCTGAGCCGCATCTCCGACTACCGTCACCATCCCACCGATGTCCTCACAGGCTTCATTCAAGGAGGGCTCACTGCATACTGGGTGGTAGGTTGAAAATCACCGTTGTTGATTATCAGTTATCTCACTCTTAACAGGATTTGTTTCTGTCTCCTCTGTTGGTTAAACAACGGTCTCTGTCTTTGTTTTTTGTGACTCAGATCTCTTGTGGTGTTTATAAACAGGGACTGACTGACAGTGTGTGTGGTCTGTGTATGTTCCCTGACATGTTTCGTATCTTCGCCCGCAGGCCTTCTACATCTCCTCCATGTTTAAGCCATGCACCCGTCCAGACGTGTCTCCCACTAGCATGTCCCTGGAAAGTCCGCTGTCTAGCCAACAAACTGTCTGTTAGCAGGCACTTGCAATCAATCCAGGGAGCAGGAGACAAGAGAAGATGGACTGCAGAAGGACAGGGCGAGCACGGGGAGGAGAGAGCAAGTATTTAAGAAAGGGAATCATTCCAAGAGAGCGATGTGATCGAAAGTTAACGGAGTACAATCTAACACAAGCTTGCTGTTCTTCGCGTACTGATACACCAACATTCACACGGTAATCTAACATGTTCACACTCTCACATATGTGAAATACAAGAAGCACATTTGACTCGTAAGTCGAACCCGTCCAGTGAAAAGAACTTCATAGTGATATTACAGATATTTTTTTATATAATGTATGAAAAAAAATGTCTATTTTTCAACAGGATTTTTAGAAGCTGCTAATGTTGATAGTTTGTTTCCTTTGTGACGGAGGCCTCTGGTCAGTTAGCTCTCAAACAGAGCGAGGAGAAAACACGAGCTTCCCTCTTCTTATTTTTTCGATCATCTGCTCAGCTCGGAGACAAGTCGCTCTGCAGTTGTGAATCGATGCCATTAGACCTCAGATGTAGAGTCAGCTCTCTGGCAGGGATAAGAAACATGCACTGGCTTCAACAACTAACCATCTCTACCTTCAGTGGCCTGATGCACCATCGCTCCAAACCGACTGCCCTTTCTATGATTCACCCTACTTAAGCAATGCATTTGTGCAGTAATACAATATTTCTTTTTTGAGTAACCGAGGCAGTGATGGGAAAGAAACTGACCAGACACCTTCCCTCCCCCCTTATTTTCTGTACTAACCACTTTGACTGTGTCTCAGAGGTGGAGGTTTGACTGAATTTTGTAACCTCTGACTCCAGTCTCTGAGCTGCACCTTGATTAATGTCACTCTGACAGGAGAGTCCTACTGTGCATCTCTTTATTAATAGCACTTGAACGTACATAATGGAACCTTCTAATTATAATCCATATTATATATTTTATCACATGTCTAAATAATCAGTGTTTATTTTCGTTGATGTCAGACTCACCTGATTGTTTTTTTTTTTCTTCTTGAAATGATAATTATTCAAATTGAATGTACATAGTTATGTCATTTTATAAACCACACAATTTCAAAAGTATTAGTTCCAGTTTTGGACAGTTTTGACCTGTTTATTTGTTTGTATTTGTGTTGATCAGGTACGGAGAGTTATTATTGTATCTGTTGTAACAACTAGACTGAGCCACATATTATCAGAAAGCTATATTTTTTGTGTTCCCATGTATTGTCATGTGTTCCTTTTTTCTCTGTGAATGCCAGAAAGGCCGAAATAACCACTGTACTCAAAAAACCAAACCAATAAAATGAATGTCGAATGTTTTTAATTTTCTCTTTCCTTCATTTTCCTTAATTAGTCGACCGCAGTCTCTCTCATGCCCGCGAGACAAACACACACATCCATAATGCACATGTCTTAATACTTATGCCGTCCCGGTTGTCTCCGGCTACAGTCAGACATTTAATTTTGTCAAATAGGATACCAGATGCTGCGAGGATCTAAGAAAATCTGAGCTGGAACAACATATAAACACTGAAATGATAAATTATTTCAGCTCTTCTTGTGTTTGGATGCTTCCACTCCACTGCTCTCCTAGTTGCTTTCATTACTACAGCGCTCTCACCCCTTCACACCCTTTCTTTCGTTCCCCCTTCCCAGCTCTCAGTCCTTTTGGAGTGCAGTGGAGCATGATGAGCTGTTTTAGGGGGTCATGCTGCCATGGAGATCCTTAGCCAGATACAGATTGGGTCTTCTGAGGCATTTTCTTTCATTTCTTTTTTCTCTCTCCGATCCACTTCCAGGCTGCGGAAGGAGAATAAAAGGCAGCCTAGATCAGATAGAGAGTTCAAGGGAGAGGGAAGGAGGGAGGGAGGGAGTGGGTCTGGAGGATTGCTGAGGTAAGGGGGACAGAGAAGCAGGAAAAGTGGTCCAGTAATGAAGGGAAGGAGTACTGGAGCAGTTGGCAGAAAAGATGGGGCCGTAGATCGGGGAGAGTGAGGGTGATGGGCGTGGGGCTTCTGGGTGGGAAGGAATGTGACGGTGGTTTTCTAGCCTGTTTTTTTTTCTCATAATACGGTTACTAAGGAGACACATTTCATTCCAGGACAACGTATATGCCTGTGCTTGTGTGTCAGGTTCTTGTCTATCTGCGTCAGCGCTCGCTTTTTGCTGTTTTGCCATGTTTTGCTGTGTGTGACTGAGCTGAGCGAGAGCTGGGCTGCTCCAGTGAGCGGACACACCCTGTCAAACATGACATCTCTGTTACACTGCGACTGGCATCCTCCTCGCCTCCCATTGGCCCTAATAGAAGTCAACAGGGGTTGAGGCAGATTCAGTATGTTCAGTTTATTGAGGGTCACGCAGAAAGGCCTCACTATTTACACGGCTGTGACTGTGCACACAGTAGGAAATGTAGCCATCTAGAATGGGTGTGTATTCCCATTTTTTATCTCAACACTGTCCGCACGCCTCGCTGCGACGCGTCACCGTTAGCCCACTTCTTCCTCATACCTGGGAGTTCCTTGATAACAATCCGACTTTTTGTGAAATTTGGCAGGTGCAAAAATAGCTCGGCCGATGTCAGGATGTGTTGATTCAGTTCAGCCCACAGATAAGTGTGCTGCAGCAGGCACGTAGCTCACCTGCATATCTCTTCACTTCTGGGGAAAAGACACCTGCATGATACATGTTCTTACTGACGCCGATAAAATCATCGGGGCATCTGCAGTTCGACCGACTCCCGTTTACTTAACTGCCCCACTTTGAAGTGATGAGGGGATGGAGATGTAAAATACATCCCCACATGGTCTTCACAATATTCAGTATTTCTTTACAACCGACTAAAAGGTGCTTAAGGCTGCGAAGAGAAAAAAAAAAGAATCCTTGCAAATGAAATTTTGTAAAAAAAAAACGCTTTAGGTCCGCGAGGCAATACAGACATATTCAGTGGAACTCTGCTGGCCTCTTATCCAGCTGCAGTCCAATGCTTAATAGAATTAAAAAGGATTAATGGGCTCTAAAGTATACTCGAGTTCAGGCCTGCTCCGCCGGCCTAAACGCTATGAATATTTCCAAATCTCCCATTGTGATGACACAGTGAATGCACCAGCGACAGCCATTAGCACTACATGCGACACATTGTGTCTTAATACACAGTAAAGGCAAAGCATTAGCTCACGGTGCTGGTTAGACTCTTGCTTGCTCAGTCTGTTCTCATTAAATTAGGATGATGCAAGGCATTGAGAGAGCTGTTAACACCTCACTGATCTGCAAAAAAAAAAAATCAGTGCAACCCCAGGTGGCCACAATCACTGCCAAACGTGGAACCCTCGCTGCGTGTTTGTGTTGTCGTGTGATGTTTGTCACACACACAACGGTGAATCACTTGCATGCCCAGGTTATCAGCCCTGCACACGTGTGTACACAGATAGTACACCACGTTATCTGATGAGGACAGTGTCACTGTGCTATCTGATGAGGATAATATCACCGTAATTCAGGCATTGTTGTGTACCGCGAAAGCACACAATGTGCCGGCCAGCTGAGGGCGGATGTGCTGTTGAAGCTTCGATTAATTTTTAATCAGTTGCAGGGAAGAGACAGACACCAAAATCCCTTTTGTGTCAGTCACTGTGCGAGCATTGATGACGGGGTACTGAAACGAGCTGTTCATTTTCTGTTTATAGTAAAATCAGTTCATAGACATTTACATTTTTTCCTAGTTTTCTACATTACATGGAAAACATTGGCCATTATTTACCATCTTGGAGGTCGTGTTAACGTCTTTGCATGCGTGAAGAGGTGAACACAACTGAAAAGGTCACCTGATAAGAGCATGGCGCCATAATGTGTTTATACTGGTGTGTTTCTCAGCTGGATGAGTTAGGGCAGGGCGACCGGAGCCACCTGGCGATCCTCTTTGTTGGGGACGAGGTGTTCTCAGCCAATGATCCCGTCTCTCTGTCACTTGTGAAACAGACCAGAAGTAAACACACGTAAATAGATCTTCTGGGCAAAGGGGATAAAAGTGACAGGTAACGATTTCCCTCCCAATCATAACAAGTGAATTTGACTTAACATTCTTCTATTAAACAGACTTATCTACCAGGACCTAGACAAGACATGTTGCCGCTGGAGATACCACACTTTGTTTATACTGTGCAGTTTGAAGGATGGTTAGTTTGTATATGTGTGTGTGTGTATGAGGCCAGACAGGAATGCACAAACAAGATGTCGTGAATAAAAACACTACTCCGGATCTGTGAGGTGTCAGTGACGGCTGCAGTGGAGAGGTGGGAGGACACTTCTGGGTCCAAGGTCAGCGAACCAGCCTGCCGTGAGTACGCACACTCACATGTAGCTGCTGTACCAGTGTGACATGACACTCAAGCAGGGGAATCATTTATATGTTAGTGCATTTCATGTAGTTGGATACAGACAACTGAGCTGTGTGCTCACTCTCGGGGTGTTTATTATCCATTTAAATGAGCGCGAGCATGCACATACCAGCCCTCTACTTTTCCTCACACATACCATTATAAGCTCACATTTTTTGCCACTAAACTCTCTCCCACATTCTGTCCTACCCTTCGACATGGACATTTATATGATAATATATGCGGGATAGAATAGTGCATGAGGAATAGTGATGTTGGTGAAGAGAGAGGCTTATTGTGTGTTTGTGAATGAGGTTACATATACACGTCATTATGTCTATCAGAAACAGATTAACATTGTCTGTGGTGGTGTGAAACATAAATCATATGTTCGTAGCGGCGTGTGTTAAGAGTGTTGTGTGTGTGTGTGTGTGTGTGAGAAAGAACAAGACTTTCAATAGGTACAGCTCGATTGAATGGGCGGATGAATCAGCTCCAATGAGGCTGAAGTCTCAGTGGCAACAAGATGCAGCAAATCAAGTTACTGTGTGTTCAAAGACAACTTATAATTTCCCGTGTTTTCTTGCTAAAATTAGAGTAAATTGCAAATTATTTACGGCTGTCAGCCAATCAAGGAATTCAAATGTTAATTCCAAGCAAACACTCACATGTGAAATTACTATCATTTGCATATTTTATCCACCCTTTAAGGGTGATATAAATAACACGAGTACGGGTAAAGTTATCAGCAGCGTGATTGGGATTGTGTGTGTGAGAGTTTGCAGTGGTGTGGGGAAGTAGTGGTATATGTTGAGGAGGAGGGGGGGGCGATGAAGGATGCAGTGTGTGTCTGTGATAGTGAGGATGGTGTTATCTGTGCAGTGCTCCTAATTACAGTCCTCCCTGGAACCAGCTGGAATAACACGAGGACTGATGTGCTGAGGTCACACTTAGAACACAGCAGAGCATCAGAGAGCTGATAAAACATTCTTGTTGGAGGGAAGTGTTGACAGTCGAGGCCTCTCTCGCTCTCTCTCTGCTCGTTTTCATCATGTCATCCACCACTTTGAGCGTACGAGTGTTACGACAGCTCAGCGCCGGTGGTTTAATGAGTGTGCACACTGCAGACGCTGTGCATTATTCTTGCAAAGTTATGAATGAGGTGAGCCTGTGAGTAACTTATGTGTGTATTGTTCATCTACTAATATCTTTTGCTGAGGAGATCAGATAGCAGAGAGCAGTAAGTAGCAGGTGTTATCTCTAATAACAGTAATAACTGTTTAAATCAGGCTTGTCTTTTAGTATCTCTTAAAATAAATTGTCTTTTTCCTGATGCCATCGGGCAACAGGTGGACTACGACAGCCTTAACGACGGATTGCTTACAGTCATTTTACGTAATTGCTAAACAATGTCACGGCCGCTGGCTACCATTGTTATTAGTGTTAACCTTAGGGGGTGAGTTATGGTTGCCTCGGTCCTGTAATTATGTTTTCCCTTCCCCTTGGTCGTGGTGACAGATGACGGCAGTGGAAAAGCCTGTGAAGGAAACCTCCTGTTGGAAGATGAGGAATGATGGCAGTGACAGGGAGACGATCCCAGGCCAGGAACCACAGATGTACCTACGTGCCTGCTTGCCTGGACGCTGCACAGCTGTCTGTGGCGAGAGCGTGCATGCTGCAAAAATGCTCAGCATTAAAGGTACAATATGTAACCTTCCCAGCTTGAAATGACTAAAAACGAATGGACCCATGTTGTATATTTGTTGAGTTGCACACTTACATTATCCCAGATGCTTCCGACAATGAATCTACTGGATTTTCAGTGTGACCATTTAGAGCAAACATAAGCTAACTAGCTAGCAAACAGCGAGGGGAATAGCATAAACAGCCTTCAGTATGGTTCTTTGCTCTTCTCTCCATGAAGAAATACTACGCTTCTGACATCATTGTGGTTTCGTCTGTATCTAGTCGAATCTATTTAGGCGCCACTATTCTTGTTTTCAACCAACAGCGGCATCTTTAGCTACAATAGATAGTAAATTAGCAAGTCAACATTATGTTACCGAATGTAACTTGTGGCTATTTCATTAGAATGAAATGACAGATGGTGTAATAGTGAGCCAGCATGCACAAGGACAGTGAATCTGAAGCAGCGGCACGGAAGTCAGTCATCATTAATATTTATTTATTGTATTACTGCGTCAAGTCAAAACGTCTTCCATGAAAAAGCTGTACAGGTCATCTAAGCTGCAGACCTAACAGGAAATTAACAGGTGGATAGAATAACTTTAACACCCTGTCCACTCAATCCGAGCACCCCAGGAACAGCACATCTGGTTTTAATGAAACCAAAGTTGTTTTTAAATGTGTTAAAATATACATTACGTCTGTGTCATACTTCTCTCCCCTCCATTCACTTCTCTCCAGTTTTTCAGGTGAGCGCCTGATCTCCTCACTGATCCGCAGCCCAACCAAACACAAAAGCTTGGTTTATTTCACAATAGTGCTCAGCCAAGTGTGAACAGCTACAGGAGGGCTGCCTTAACCAAACAAGAGGGTGATCGACACACCGACTTAACTGACATTTAAAGCACCGCATCAACTCCCCGTTTACAAATCCCGGAAAACTCCTGTCATGTCACTCAGAATTTCAAGTGACAAAGTCTTTTAGTTGAATGACAGAATAACAAAATGAACCAAAGGGGTAATTGATGTGGATTTCTTACATACTTTCTCATGAGTCTAACAAGTGTGCAGTGCATGCCGATACTTGTACGTTTTCTTTTTTTGCAAAAATATCAGAGATAACTGCGGTGTGTTGCATTGCATGTGTGTGTATATTTATGTGTGAGGCAATAGTGCTAACAGAGGGCATGGTATAAAAATCCTGATTGTTATTGTGGGATTATTATTCACAATGCAGGGCTTTATCAGAGGGCTCGGACTGCTGTAACAAGACACGCTCGCCCTGAGTTCACCCAGCCGAACACTGAGACTTACGCCAGCGACGAATCACAGGCGAGGGGAAGAAATGAAGATAGTAAAGGAACAGGAAGGGGGGGAATGGAAAAGAAGAGCAGAGAACAGAGAGAGAGAGGGAGGAATAGATGTCCGTGGAAGAAAAGTGGAATGAGAGGAAGAGAAAACAGACATGAAGGAGGAGGGTGAAATATGTAGAATGAGTTTAACTGGAGGCCATGCTTCAAAGAGAGGAGTTTGTTTTCCTGACAGGGATCCCTCTCAGGAGATTGTGCTGGAAAACCGATTAATAGAGCTTGTCCAAGTTCCTCTCCGATATTGCGCAACATGTTCCTCAACAACATGTGAGCAGGAGCTGCTTTGCATTCGTACAGTACTTCTACATATCATAATGTAGCCGAACCAGTTCTTTATATTCAAATACGGACCGGCCCTGAGGTGCTGCTTGTTCTGTGAAGCAGACACGTACAGATATTTCGTGTTTGGCTTGATGGGGTTGTTCTTGGATTGGATTGTTATATTGTTTTATCAGACTTTCTCAGCAGGATCAGGTTGCCGTGCGCAGGCTCACCGAGCTCTGGACAGGAGATGAGTCGTTTGGTAACTGAGATGTAGAGGTGGGATAAATATGCGTGTCTATATTGGTGGACTTCATACATTTGTATATTCCCGTGACATCTTCCCTCCTCACACTATTCTTCCAGACTTCCAATTTTCCTTTTATGCACCGCTGACTTTCAGATCGATACGTGTAGTCTGAATGTGAGTAAGTGCCAGTTGGTGTTGATACGCTTCCTGCGCTGGCAGCGTGTTGATACGTCTTTGTGATAACCAACCTGTGCCGGTGGGAGTCAGACTTCATTCCGAGCTGACTGGACAGATCAAAGAGTCTCTAACGGTCCCAGCACAATTCGCCCCTCTCTAAACTCCCCTCTGTTCTGGTGTTGCACTCAAAATGAGGGATTATGCTTCCTACCATTTTATCTGAAAGCACCCCGAGTGCCTCAGTTCCTTTACCAGCCAAAATTCAATCATCTCTACGGTCGGTGTTCAGGGAAAAGCCATATAAAGGCTGTTGCTCTGGCTCGTATCCTAAAGTCTTTATAGAATACTCACTGTCCGGGTGTGAACTGTTTGTTTAAAAGGAGTCTCTCCTGGCCTGTATACGCTGGTTCGGTTTAGTCGTGGTGTATTTTGAAACTGTTGTGGAGCTACGAAAACTCAAGCTGAGCAGGATACTGAGCAGCCAGCCGTATTGTTGCAGAGCTACTCAGAATTCTTGGGGTGTTGCTTTTCTTCAGCTTTGACTCCACAACTCACACGCCCCGAATGGTGCACCCGTCTAAAACAAAAAACAAAACTAGGGTTCATAATAGTGAAACGAGGGGGGAATTACCCCCCCCCCTTTCCCTCTTTTGTGCATAAAAGAATTCTGTAAATACCAGAGCCAAAACTGTCTGCCTTTCAAAATCTTCTAGCACTACCCACAACCAGATGGACAGAGAATGAGAAATTAGGAGGGGGATGGGTGGGGGGGGGTTGATTTAAATGTAAAAAAAAAAGAAGCTGTTTTTCTCTCCTCGCCACCCTTTTGAAACTAAAGGGAATCAGTCGTCACCAAAATTGTGATTAATATTTAAGTCCTGTTTCGGCTGTGTTGACATGTAGAGGACACCATGACCTCCCACTGTTACTTATGGATCAGGTGATAGGAGGAGTGGACTTCCCGACAGGGTCCTCTGCAGGAGAGTTCGACCAAGTCCATTTGCTCTCTCATTCATGCCTTTGGTGATGCCTGCACGGTCGAGCCAAGTGGTGATGAAGTGATCAGAAATGATTCGAGGCGCACCAGATTGGCTGATAAATACAACCGCCTTGGCGACACTTGAATTAGTCTCACGTCTGAGCCAATTTAATGTTAAAGTAGGAGTTTTGGAAGCATATTTTTGCTTGACCACACAGAAATATTGGCGCGTGAGAGACCCGGGAAGGGCAAAGGAGAAGCGGAGCGGGGCCTGACCATGGAGGACGGGAAGTAGATGGAGTTGAAGAGATAGAGAGGGGCCCATATTAAGTGACACAGACTGCGGTCTGTGTTTTCTCGGTGGACCAGAGAAGATGCAGTGTAAATGAAGCGTACTGCACCATGGCGGCTTCTGCTTTATCTTTGTACTGTGTGTGCGTATGTGTGTGTGTGTGTGTGTGTGTGTGGGAATGACAGAGGGCTCTTTGAGCAGTCAGCAGGCCTCTGTTCTCACAGTTTTCTCTCATGGTTCGAATATGAAGGACCGCAATGGTTTCGCAGGGTGACAGGAGGATGTACGCGACACAAACGAGAGCATATATAAACACACGTGTCTCCACCTGTCGTGAAAACATCTGTCAGAATCCAAACCAAACAGAAAGATGCACAAATCTAGGGACACTTTTTTCTAATGGCTCATTGTTTTTCAAATATTTGAACCGTGACATAATACGTCTCCTGTTTTTCTTGTAATCATAATTCCAATCAAACCCCTTTGGTTAGTATTTGGGTATTGTTGTTATTTCGTGACAGCGATTAAAGCCTCAGCTGGACTTGTTATTCATGACTTGTGACAGATGACTTGAAAAGCAACCCTGCCTTTTTTCACTAACTGTGATATTCTAAATGCTGAGAGGTTATTGTCTGTTGCTGAAAGATGATTGGATGATTGGATTCCCACCATTAGTGCAATCCTTATTGATTAGTCAGGCTGCAATTGATTATTAGTGGCAAAAATAACTGAGTTTGAACTGATTCAAAAATACAAAGTTGGGTTGATCAGTGACATTTTGGATGACTTGACTTACCTGACTTGATTCTTACTACAGTAACTCGGGACTCGTTGAAGACTTGCAGGTTTACACTTGAGACTTGCTTGTGACTTGTGACTGAATCCCACCTCTGTTTTTGTTTGGTCCCCCGCCACACTCTGGACTGTTGGACTGCAGGACGAGAGCTCTCCCTTGTGTTCACAAAGGAGAACACAAGGGCACCGACACAGGAAATCAAACATGTAAGAGAAATAAAACCAGTCAAGTAGACAACCCCTTCAGGAGGAAACAATAACCAGATATACAGCATATTTGATTCATGACAGAGCAGATGGTTGGTTGTTGAGTGCAAATGTTCCGAGGAAGAGGAAGAGGTCTAATCACAGAAACAGTGGCGCACTGATTTAATAAATCAGTTGGGAGTTACCAAAGGACTAACTCTGTTTAGGTACGTGTTATTACACAGTTATTCTGGTTGTTATATGATTATGTTTAAAAATATATTACAGCATGTTTTCATCTCCGGGTCATGTTTAGAAATATATTACAGCACGTTTTCATCTCCGGGTCAGAAGTCCTTCTGCTTTCCTTTTTTCTCTTCGTCGTTGATCAGACACGTGTCGAAAACTTTCCGTCTTTCATTCGACAAAATGACGGGTCTACTGTGGATTTCTGCACTACTTTGTATGTTTTGTCTCAGCGAAGCAGCAGGTAAGTAACAAACAATTCTATATATCGATCTCTCTCTAGGTATTATTCCTGTTTTTAGGATTTTTTTTCTCTTCTGACCCGAGGTTGTTTTTACTTTCAGTTTTTTTTACATCATCGTGTTTGTTATTATCCCCGTCGTTGGACGTTGAAACCGGCTGTTAATTAACGATGCATGTTGTTGTCTCACAGGTTGTGAACAGCGGAACATTTCCTGCGATGACATTCGGACTGCTAATGGTTTTCGTTTTCCTCATGCTTTTCATATCGGGCATGAGACAAGTGTGACGTCTAACAAGGTATTTAACTCTATTCTATAGTTGCTGTTATAACAATGTATTATATATATGTATATCATGTTATTGTTGGCAAAGTCAATATTCATCATTTAATACGTGCTTGAGGTTGAAATAAAGAAAGTATGGAAGAAACGGAAACGGAAGTTTCTATGTAGAAAGACTTTCTTCCTTAAATTTGTGGCATTAATCTTCGATCATAGACAGCATTTGCTTGTTTCCCAACAGATTACGATCGC
This sequence comes from Macroramphosus scolopax, assembly GCA_901007825.1. Classification (NCBI taxonomy): domain Eukaryota; kingdom Metazoa; phylum Chordata; class Actinopteri; order Syngnathiformes; family Centriscidae; genus Macroramphosus; species Macroramphosus scolopax. Next base: position 20,112 of record CAAKHC010004584.1, on the reverse strand, counting down.
CCGGGTCTTTGGCAACACATCCTCATTTAAGTATAACGATGACGTTGCGGAAATGGACAATAAGTCCATTGTCACGAAACAGTGCAATGACTTAGAAATAAAGTCCATACATTATGAGGTGAGTTCTCCTCTATTTTAATATGTGCTTATATGAATTTAATCCATAA
>CAAKHC010004584.1:0-17456 GCA_901007825.1 Macroramphosus scolopax | reverse complement strand
AATGAAGACTCCTGATGACGGATATGGTGGTCGCAGTCAGCTCGGTGCCTTACAGTATTTTGTTGGCAGTATTTCAAGTTATGTCGGCAGTATTTCATGTTATAACATGTATGTGTTCTGTCTACTGTTTAGTCACTGCAATCATTGCTGCAATATGCGTCGTCCTATGTGCAATCCTGATAGTTTGCATTTGTTGGAAGAGGAACAAGGGGTGAGTTGAATCCATACTAACATTCATAGTGTCGTGTACAGACTGAGATTGTCTAACTTGTTTTTGAGTGGCCAAACAGCCTGGAACAGAGCTGCTCATGTGTCAGAGATTTGATCTGTCAGGCGGAGAGGGGAGAGAGAGAAGCACATGTACATCTATCACATATACTGTATACTGTTAAATTCTTCAGTCCATACTCGAATCATCAAGTCATTATTCTAGCAATGACTTGTTACAAAAGTAAAAGTGAGCCAAGTCATTTCAATGACGTGTGTGTCAATGTTGCCTTCTACAATTGTGTTGTTAAATGTCCATTTAAGATCCCACATAGGAGTTGAGGACCCGGAAGACGCAGCCGATGAGGTGGAAGCTCAAAACAACATCAATAACGAGTGAGCACATATTCAGTCTAATTTCAGATGTCGTCACAAATCAGTGAATTACCGTAAAACTAGCAGATCTTTTCTTCGTCATTCTAGGCACGAGATGGACGTTATTAAAAATGGAAGATGTTGTGTTGATCAAGAGGATGAGATCGCTGACAATAACAATAACAATAACAATAACAACAGCGACAGGTCAGGCTACCCCACTTCAACTTTATTCACATTGACCTCTTATCAGCCTTTTCACTGATGTCAAAGGAAAGAACATGACGTCTTGAATGTGATTTGCTACCTTGCAGCTGCCTTTGTCCCCGTACGATTGATTCCGATGCTGTTGGCAGGACTCGTCAAACCCTTGATCCTGAACTGAATCTCAGCCAGGAGGGAATCCAGCCATCGGAGAAGTGAGAATGACAATTGTTTTTCTCAGAAGGTTTCGGCAAAGTTTCCGTTTACTGGGCATGTAGGGACTTCAATGTGTCAGGCGAGGTTCTGTGCCATTCTCATCAAGCGTTTGTTTTGCAGTGGAGACACAAGTGGCCCTGCTGTTGCCAGAGCCTCTGATCACCGAGCCATGAACAGGTGGGCCTTTGGGACGACGGATTGTCAGTGTGTTCTTTGTCAATTCTTATCTTATTGTGTTCACTAAACACTATTTAACAACCACTGACTCTATCTCCTCGAGGAACCTGAGGGAGGACCTAGGAGGCGAGGATGACGATGCTATGTAAGTCTTTTGTCTAACAATTAAGATGATTGAAGGTATAATATTTTAAAAAGAGACACTCTTTAGATTCCTGCCTCCTACATACCTGGATTTATTTGCTGCTGTTTGGACAGTGGACCAGCATATCTGAACTGCCCATCCCGAATGTGAAGGGCCAGTCTGATCTCCAGAACATGTCTGACACCAGAAACCAAGCGTTGCTGTTTCAGACCACCATCTCACATCACCAGCTCTTTTTGTTTCTGTCTGCAGGCCCGCTGCCAACGCTTTGGACATGACAGGTCAAGCAACAGCGTCTGGTGATCAGACCGTGCTTCCACTCATATAATTCCAATAGTTCAACTGCTGGTAAGGAAGAAGCTTTCTTTAAAGCCTATACTGGCCTCTGTTCCTAATTCTAATTGTAATATTGTTTTTTAATTTGCATATTTTCTTGTGTTTTTCTTTCTGCAGCACGCCGATGTGGAATCGCGAACGGCAAGAAGAACTCTCGTAAACATAAACAATAATAATGATAATGATAATGATTACAATATATAATTGTCTCTTGAGAAATTTCTCTTCAGACAATACTCTTGGAAATTGGAGTGTATAGCTTGCAACTTTACATAAAGTTGAATATTAGCTCAACACTTTTTTTACAAATGATCTCATGACCTCACAGTAAACAGACTGAAGATATAGACTTAAATATAACAAGTTTCTAATGTTTGTTTTGAGGAATGCACAATATTATGTGCAGGTGACTTATTGCTTTGGAATTTAGTTGCATTGCTTTTTCTCTGTAATTGATGAAATGAAATATCTAAAAATTTAGGGTTAGGGTTAGGGGTTCTTGTATTATATGTTACACATGTTTCTCTCCAAACTGAATGTCTGCTTATTGTTTCCTTGGTGTATCAGGAACATCAGTGTACCACCAGGGGGTAGTAAAGAGTCACAAGCCAGTCAGACAGCACCAGATTTCTTAACTCTGTGAATTGATGGAAACATTTTTACATGTATATATTACATGTAATATATATTATTACATATTTTATGTAATATCGTCACTTTTTACTTATTACTTATTTTTAATGTGTTTGCTACTATAATGCATAAATTTCTCCGTCGTGAGATATTAAAGGTTTTCTGATTCTGATCAGGGGGTTAAGCTTCGGTGCATGTTATTATGGTTCTGGTTCATTGTTATGGGGTTAATTTGCTGTGGGTGTTGTGTTGGTGGTGATTGGGTGACATTTTCGCGGGGTTGGGAGAACCAGAACTGTGGGAAAGAGAGTTGTATTCTAGTGGTGAATAAAATAGTTTCAGAAAATACAAGCCGTCTCATCCTTGAGTGACCTACTGCACGCTACAATATATATATATATATATATATATAAGTAATCGACCAATCTCATTTGTTTCAATAATACTGTTGATTTACTGTTGTGTGGATCTTCAGTACAATCATTGTCTGTATTCACTTTATTTTCTAGTATACTGCTCTGATTTATTAATCAACCAATAAAGAGATAGCAAGTATCTCACACCCCACTTGGTAAATTAAGTGTTATATATATGTTACAGTGCTTAAAAGATTTGCTGCCCTGGTGGCTTGATGTATGGACGTAATTAACACGAACACACAGGGGTTCAGGCTTAATTCAATACTTGTCTTTTCTCTATCTCTAGGGGTCTGCTGGGAGCCTTGATTTATCAATGTCTGGAATCTATTCTAGGCTTTCCTTGATGTGCACTGACCTTGTATAAGCCCCTGTTTGACCTGTAAGAGGGACTGAGTGCCAAGAAACGAGGGGTGAGAGGCTTTGTTGCTCATGTGTGGCAAGTGTTTGTGTGAAAAGTGTTGCGTTGTAAAAAACAAACGGGGTGACTGAATGGTCAGGGCATCCGTGCTCAGGGAGTGTCACGGAGGGAGACAGGAGCTTGGCAGATGGGTGGACGGGTAGGGGGTGAGGTATCACATGTCAACATACATGTACTGTGTACTGAATGGCGTGAAAACAGCAGGTGCATTGGAGAGGAAAAGTAGCATGAACGGCTGTATTTCTTCATGCTCCAGTACACGTAACAGCGAGGTATCAGCTAATTAGTTACCAATCAGCCTCAGTGTGACCAGGATTATGCGCAGTCAAGAAACAACTCTCAGTGGGAGCAGATCACACCACATTGTGGAGGCTTAAAGGCGGCTAGATGGGCTGTAATAACCCAACCACTGAGGTAAGGTAAGGTAAGTGTTATCCCTAACTGATCTCAAGCTGATCACGATGTGTCTCTCTCTCTCTCTCTCTCCTTCTCTCTCTCTCCCTCTCGAGTGTGCTAAAGGTCGCCTACTGTTGTGTGTTGTGCAGACAGCTGCAAGCAAATAATGCTGCATTCAGGAGTCAGAAGCTGTACTCACACCATAGTTATTAAAAGATTACATCAGGGATCACACCACACTGTATGATTAATTAACCTTGACTGATGCTTTGTAAAGCGGAATCCAGCAGAGCAAGTTTGCCCACAGGTATGCATGTACAAACACATACATACGAGGTGGATGAAAGCCTCACTTTAGTTCGTCTCAGTAATATTATGTCAGTAGTGAAACAAAGCCTTGCTTTCTCACTAATAATATGGCACCAGCATGCTCTTCCTCCCTGGTGCAGAACTCTCTTACGAGTCCTGTGGAAAGAAGGGCGTGTCGTGGTTTTCTGTCCTAAAATGACACCTTCGTCCCCTCTTCATCATTTTGTGTAAGTATGCTTTGGACACAGACCAGAGTATGACAGAATGATCATCAACTCCCAAATTTGCATATACAGAGTGTGGTCCAAAGGGGAACTGACTCAAGGAGGGGCAGGATGGCTTGGCTTTAGTCCCCTTCACTGAACAGCACAGTGCTGTTGTAACCTGCGGGCCCCCCCATTAATAAAACATAAACCGAGTATTGGTCTTTTCATTTCCAGTGTGAATCATGAGGCAGCTGAAGTACAGGTGTTGATGTCATTGTGGGGACTCGTGATTAACATAATCAATTCCCTTACCCTTGCCTTATCCATCACAGCCGCTGAAACCTCAAACCAAGTGTGAACCCGTAGTTGAACAAGGCAACACACACACATCTAACACACAGACACACAAAGACAGACACACACACAAGGTGGATTAACTTCAATACGTTGCCAGAGAAACCCTGAAGCATGAACTGCGTATATTTTCAATAATTTTTTATTAATATGTGCTGATACAAGGTCGCTCTGACCTGCGATGAGGCAAAACACTCACAGAAAATCCTCCCCTTTGGCCAAGACAGCTGTCAAAGCGAAGACCGTGAGAAAAAGAAAAATTGAATTAAAAAGAAAAAAAAAAAAAAAAAAATCAACATCATTCCTCAAAGAAAACAGAAAAAGAATCATGATTTTAGTTTCACCTCAGTTTACACACGTCTCAGTGGTACATGATCAATTTTATATAAAAATCACGGAAACCCAGAAGAAGGGTGCCAAATGTTGAATCCCACATGGCACAATATCATCACTGATTCTTACTTCCAATACAGCCTGCTGTGTAAAACCACCTGCATCTAATAATTTACTCCTTTAACTTTAAATTGAAGCATTGAAGGGGCGCCCAATACTGACCAGGTCCTGCAAAGACTGTGATGAAGGTGGGTTAACATTATCGGGAGATCACGCACATGCATGTACGGTGCACCCAGAGGAAGGAAGAAACATTCCTGCAGACTCAGCCTGCCCCAGCGTCATGTGGATGCATGTTCAAATAGCAAATCCATGGCTACCTACACTTCAGTGTATACTCATTTTTAAACTTTTAACATGACTAAATATGAGTCTGCGTCGGAAGATATGCTTGTTTTGGTTTTGGACCTGAGGTCTCGTTGCAGAAAGTGCCTCACAATTTTTGCATTTAAATAACCCCGGTCTTTGTCGTTAGTCTTACCCTGTGCATCAAGAAGGCAGAAGGCCCGAATTACTGGCACGGCTCAACAAAAACATATTTAACAAAAGAGAGAAACAGCACAATCCCCATCACCTTAAATATTCTTAAAACTGCTTTATATACTCTCTAAAAGAACTGTATAGTAGTGGACACGTAACAAGAGACCAATAACAAAATAGTACTGCTTTATGATTGTTTACATTTTTGTTTTAAAAATCTGTATAGGAAAATTCTGTTACATTAGCACTCTAAAAACTTGCTTTAATCGGCTGATGCGGCAGTGGATTCTATTTCACATTTGTTTTTTTTTTTAAGGAAGCATACCATTAGAACAAACAACAATCACAATTCTCCCTCTACAAGCACATTTGTCTTGTTCTGTGAACAAACTGAAATGCCATCTTGATCAATTCTAACCGTAATGTGATAACCTCTGCACTGCGAACCACCCACAGAGAGCCATCTGAAACAAGGCGGTGCATCCGTCTCTTTATCTCCAGATGCAACAGCCTCACTGCGAACTAACAATCACACCAGTCATTCCCCCGCTATCGCTGCCTATGGCTCGGAATTTGCGACATCTCTGTTATTTCTGCTCTGTCCCAATCGTTGCAAACATAATAACCCTCTTTCCGCTTTTGGTGAACTCACAAGCCCCCGTCTCCCCCCCACTCGCCCCCCCTTGGTGTATGTCTCGGGTCAACTGCAAGTGAATGGACTATCAGCCTGCTGGGACCTCTGCTGTCAAATGACAGCCTGAACAATGCTGCAGCTAACTCTCCTCTGACAATAAGCTGCAGGAGTGGGGCAGCACTGGGTCAGAGGTTGGGCATCACACCTTATAAATAACTTCCCACTGAACTGCTGGAGCACACACGCAAGGCGAGTCACCAACAGGAAATGGAAATTGTGTCAAACTTTTGCATACAAAGACAGAGCAGAAAATACAGTGAGGGCCAGTACACTGCAGTAAATCAGTACCGTGGTGTTATTAATGTAATTAGAGTTGTTGGGGGGCCGTGATGGAGGAGAAAATCATGTTGCGTAAGCTTTCGTCCGGCAGCGTGGGCCGCGGACCTTCTACTGTCTCGTCGTTATCATCTACCACAGTTCAGTGCTCCTCTGTTTATTGAGATATTAATCAGGGATAAACAAAGCTTTTGACAAAACTAATTAACACTCTCAAAGAAGTGCTGCACTAATGGAGCCCATTGAGACTGATATTAAAACGTGGGTGAGATGAGGGACAAGGAGCTGTGTGGTGCTGAAAAAAAAAAATATATAGACCCAAGGTGACACACTTTCCTCCTCTCGTGGGGGGTGCCAGTCTAAACAGTGTTTCTCCCTGAACTCTAGAGATCAGCATTAGTACATCACGTCGAATACAGCGAAGGAGGGATTGAGTTAATGAAGACAGCGATGAAGATATATTTGATGATGGCCATCTTGTGTTAACTATCTTGTTAAAATACATTCATTTGTTCTCAGTTAACCAGCGAGTGCTGCCTTGGAGCCGTGCTCCACCTCTGAGCCGTAAGATCCGTGCTCCACATGGTCCTGCACTGCAGCAGAGCAGACTACATGTGCACATTGTCTTTTCATTTGTAAACACACACACCTCCCAGGTTCAGCGGCAAATCCAAGTAATGTTTCATCCAACCAGTATTGCACATGTCCCCCCTATGGCTCAAGTGATGATACCTTTCTGAGCCTCATCACGCTCCGTGGCCCATACAATGTTACTTACACAAGTGACTTTAATAACAAGAATAAATGTGACAAATCCTTGTAATCCCTTTCCCTTGTCTGCCTTCGACCCTCTCTCTCTTTCGGCCCCAGGAGCCAAAGCTAAAAGCTGTCCTTCGGGTTCTCTTAGATGTGGGACACTCGGGCCCGAGCCAAATGTCACACTGCAGTGGATGCATCTACTTTCCGCTCACGTTCCGTCCACACATCCCACTCTTTTCGCTTGCTGCAGGTTTACGAGGAAGGCAGTCAAATAGAGAGAAAAAACAACAACAAAACAATGCCGAGAATAAATCATTGTGAATAAATATTCAGAAAACACACATAAAAACTAATGAACAAACCATAACAAATACCTATAAATAAAATGTAGAAGAAGGCAGTTTTTTTTAAAGGTCAGACAGATTGCAGCTGGATGAAAGGGGCCTCATGAGGGTCTCTCTCTTGACAGCTAATTTCACGAATGTATCGCTTACATAAGGTTGGGTTGGAAACATGTTCCTCCCAATCAGTCAGAACTGCTAGTCATTTCCTTGGTATACGGTTATCTCACGTCTCCAGAGGCGGTCTGGTCTCTCCTGGCCTTTCTTGCCGTACCTGAACGCCACGGTAATACCAACTTCCATTTGACGTGGAAAAGCAACGGCAGATCTCTCTGATGAGTATTCCCCCATGTCTGATTCAAATCACGCCACGAAAAAAAATTGCCTTTCAAATGTGCGCGCGCTAAGTCTGATGCACGCACACACACACACACGCACACACACACACACACACTGAACCCGCACTCTGACAGACATTCCTTCATACATAAACACACACATGCACACAGGAAAGTAATGAATTGTCACATTAGGCTCTGGAGTAATGCTGAAACTACCTTTAAGAAACAGCAAAATGCAATATTCTTTGAGAGCAAAACAAACGTCATCACCACTCATGCTAAAATCCATGTCGACAAAAGTACGTAATCTGGTTATATCTTTCAAAGAATACAGGAACAAACCAAATCACTTTACGGATGCTGTTATTCACCCATGATGCTTTATTGTGCCTTTGAGGCACAGCATGACATTTGACAACATCTATCTCACTTGCCCCGCACCTCCCACCCCTGACTGCCTTCAGGCAATTCCATCCTGGGAATGTCAAAGGTCAAATATTCTCAACATGTAATGAATTATATTACATAAAAATTGTGCCGGGATTTTTTGTTCCATCTTTATTTTTCTATAAAGAATTCATAATTTCTCTCTCTCTCTCTCTCTGTTTTCCCTCCGTTGGATAATTAAGGAATTTCTCTGAATGGCACAGTGCTCGGGCACAGAGGAGCGAGAGAGCGAGAGATCAAGCGACGGGGGAGAGAGATAGTGTTTCATTCAGGTCACAAACTCAAAAACATTTTATTTTTTTCTTTAGTCGGTTTGTTGCAGTACAAGAAGTCATTTCTCATAGTATTTATAAGTTTTTGTTGCTTTTTATCATCTGGTGTCTCTATTTACATAGTAGGAATAAAGTATGTGTGGTTCATATGTACATGGTTATACCAAAACTGGTTGACCAGTGGGATTGCGACATTTACAGTCTTGTTTGTCACAACCACACACAGGAAACAAGTCCACTTCGACTGGCTAGGCTCTAACAGCAAATACAGGGGGAGGGGGCGACACCAGTCTGCACTCGCAGTCCCCAGAGGATGCATATCCAAAGTCAACAAAATGAATACTCTCATCAAAACGATAGCAAGGCAGTCATTTAATTCTTCAAATGCTTAAAGCAAACAACCAGAGAGAGCAGGGGAGAGGACTGGCCAGTCTTATGGTTGGAGGTTCTCCTGCTCTGGAGGGACGTCGCAGCGCTTCCTCGCTCTCCGTCTCTGCCTCCGTTCGACTTCTGTACATAGTCAACGATTCACAGCAAGAGAAAAAGAAGGCAACTACACTGACTCAGCTTCCACTGCCTGCTTGGAACAAAAAACTCTTGCTCCCTTTTACTTAGATAGAATGTTTTCATTTTTGATGTTCAGTAATGAGCACTTCTGGATAAATGAGTGTGTGTGTGTGTGTGTGTGTGTGTGTGTGTGTGTGTGTTTGCCTTATGAATGTTCTAGTCTCTGTTCTGGCTCAATAAAAGATATTTTTGGCAACAATGAAGAGCTTTCTGCGAGACGTTTTTAGGTTATAATATTGTACTATATTCCCTGTCTCCACAGCTAACTACTCCTATCAACTGATGGTACGAAAGGGAAAGGAGACAAAATATAAAATGGTATTCCGATCTCCGGACGCAGGTCTGCAGAGACATTACATTAAAAAAAAAAATTAACAAAGTTAAAAAGTTTTGAAATATCTGTAGGTAAAGGGGGTGAAACGGTACATTCAGAGTGCTGGACTTGGCCTTAAGGTACCAAAGGAACTGGGGAGGACTCAGGTTGGAGAGAGCAGATGAATGCTCAGCGGGAAATCACCTATAACTCATCTCCAAAAGATGGCGGAGGGTTAAAGATAAAGGCTGCTTCTGCACAGTCAGCCGCGACTCCCCCTGAAGGTCACTCTGTTTGCTTATCTGTTAGTTAAATAAAAGTCAAGAGAAAGAAAGGCAACCAAACAAGCAGAAAGTGGACAGGCGTGAGAATGAGATGGGCAAGTAGGCGACTCTGGCCATCACATTAGTCCCAAGCTTTCTTCTTCGGGCTCCAGTCACAGGCTGGTGACCAGCTGCATCTGTCCGTCTCCCTCGTTGTGGGCAGGCTCCTGCGCCTGGTGTCCCTCCCCACTTGGTCTCCGTGGTGGGGCCTGGTAGAAGGTCTGCATTGGGGCCCCACGAGAGCCAAGGGCAGGCCTCCCAGAGCTGTAGTACAGCTCCTCGGGGGGCTGGGCAGATCGGGGCACTACCTCCAGGGGCTCAGGACTACTATCAGGGTAGGGTGAGTCTCGCAGGTTGGTGATGCTGGTGTACAGAGAGTCACGAGCTGGGGAGTCTGGCGCTCTGTTGCCTCCCTGCCCGCCTACACTCTGGCCACTGTGGCCCAGGCTCTCAGTGAGGTCAGCCGTGTAGCTCTCTGACTCCTCTGGATCACTCTGGTAGAGGACCGACTGGGCACGTTGCAATAGCAAAGGCTCCTCCAGAGCTTTATAAAGCAGCTCCACATCCTGCGGGGTGCGCTGCCGCCCATCTCTCATAAAGTCATCGTCTTCATCCATGCTCATACACGTCTCTTGCCCTGTCACCGTGCCCCGTCCGACCCCACCGTGAGGGCGTCCCCTGGCCAGGCTGCCACACACCCTGTCCCCTGCATCGCCTCCCCCGTTTCCGCCTCCGACACCACCTCTCAGGTTATTGTGCACAAGCTCAGAGATGATCATCTTCTCGAAGGCTGCCGCATCGGAAAGGTTTCGTCGGTTGCCTCCGCCTCCGAGGGTCTCTGAGCTGCGTGGATTGAAAAGGGGTGAAGGACTTTCTCCGCCGCCTAAGAAGTCACAGCTGCCCCCACCTCCACCCCCTGGGCCACTGCGCAGGGAGTAGCTGTTGTTGAAGTTACCATTCAGCGGCAGGGTTTCCATCCCACAGGGGTCGCGGGCCTTGGACAACGTGCTCTCTGGACCCAAAAACACAAATTAGAGACAGACAAGGGATAAAGGATTTTACTGTTATTATGTGTCAGGTTCAAATTTCAGTAGAAGAATGGTGAAGTGTGTGCCTGAGTATTTTACAGGTTGGCAGAAGTAGACTTACTTGGGTCACGGAAGGTTCCTGTGAATCCAAGAGAGATGTGAAAATGAAAGACAGAAGTCAGAGTCAGTTTATGTAACATCATCGTGATCAATTCATTTTTAAAGAATATTAAATAGGAATCATTTATGGAATTTAACAGAAAATCTGCCAGTGTGGCCCCCTTTCTGTCTCTTTCATACACCCACATCGAACCTCCCAACTCTTATAGCACAAACACACGCAGTCACATTAAATCTGATTTATGCAGACTTACCCCTGCCACAGAGAATATGCTGGGTATTTATTTACTACTGTCAGTGGTACCTAGACACATGCATAATTCATGCAAGACCTTGTACAGTATAGCAGTAATGTTTAGTTTACGATTTTGCTTCAGCACATCAAAGATGTTGTGCTTTTTCACCCAAATTAATGTCACAGAGCAGAGCAACAACACCAGCCACCCACAGCGAGAACTGTATTCATTTTTAAAGTCGAATGTGTAGTATGACTTTAATCAACGTTCTTCTTCAATGGTGGTGTGGGTAATTAGACATTCTAATGAAGTGCTCTCCCTACTTCCTCTCCCACTCTCTTCTAAAAATGTCTCGGCTGTCAGGCCTGTGGCCGTCAGGCTTGACGCATTGTTCAGAGAGGCTATAAAATATTTAACAGAAACGCTGCCTCAAATTTCAGTCCTCAGACATTAGGCCTGATACTCTGCGGGTGTGCAGTCAACCAGCGACCAGCCACACACATCCATAGTACTGCAGTTCGATTGCGAAAACATTCAGCTCCAAAGAGTGGAATGGGAATGCAGCATGGCTATAAAACAGCTATCAGGCCATTTAAACAGTCGCACGCACGCACACGCACGCACGCACACGCACGCACGCACGCACATGCACGCACGCGCACACACGCACGCACACAGCTGCCTGATCTCTTTCTATCGCTGCCGTGATTAAAGCCGACTGCTTTTTCTGCTTGGCAACAAGAAAACTGTCGCCAAGACTCCTGGCAGTCCCAGCTGTACCTAAACTTCTAATCAGTTTGTGACTCTTCTCATGAAGATTCAATAACTGACCAGATGGCTATTTACGCAGTTTTGTTCAGCCTAGTAAATCCGACTGACAGCTACATAATCTGAAACAGCACAAAGGAAGAGCTGCACACACTAAAACACAGTGTCTGTATACCGTGTCAAACGTTTGACTATTGAGAGCAAATACAGACACACACACACACACATGCTGACAGGACGGCACACACTGACAGGAGCCTTTACGAGGTGCTAACCAGTAGAGTTGAAGACGCCAGGTGAGGGCGGGGTGAAGCTCTCAGCCAGCAGAGTGTTGTAAGGAGAGGTACCAGTGCGTGTCTGCAACACCGGGTTCGTCAGAAGGTGGTTTCCCATGGTTGCTGCAACATTTAAAAATGTACATAATTATCACCGGGCTCTTATCTTTGCAACAAACGTGTGCAAAGTGAGCAGAAAATCACTGCACACGTAGGTGTGACGTTCTGAAATGTCCACACGCAGTAATAGCACATGAAATCATAAAAACTCAGATGGGGTTATTTTTGTTTATGGAGTCATTCCACAGTGCTCTCCACAATGTTTATGCTGCTGCTGATTGTAACCTTTGAGTCAAAATACAATTGAAGGGGGAAAGGTACTGTTTAGAGCATCGCCATTCATTTTTCTCCGTCGGCTCCTGACAATGCAGTCAGATGGAGGAGAACAGTAATGCATGCCATTATGTAGTCTAGGGGGGCAACCATTGAAACACAGTTAATTTCACAGTGAAATGTGAATGCCACTACAAGACAAATATAATTCAAAGAAATGGCACACCGAGAATGTTGTATAATGCCCATGTATGGCTCCAGCCTGAGGCAACACGAACAGAAATGCCATGAAATTAAAAATAGGACAGCATGACGGAGAGTATTCCAAGACTAAGTGCAACCTTCGGGTCTCACGCCTACCGTTCATCACACAGCAAGGGCGCAGGGACGTCGAAAAAATAAAATATGCACGCACACACAACTACTTATTTGTCATTTTCCCTCCTTTTACACGTCCCCTGTCTGTCTCTCTGGCAAGCCACACAAACCCTCCTCCTCCTCCATCCTCTGGCTGGTTCTGTTGTGTCGACTCAACCACATTTTCTCAGTTCCTTGCGCCAGAATCTTTTTTTTTTTCTCGACAGGCAAACACGGCCGAATTAGTGTGGATAAGCTGCCTGTGATTTCCTCATAGGAATATCCGGTAGAAAATTAAAGAAACTAGTTATAAGTGGGGAGAGAAAGTAGGGCAAGGGGAATCATGGGAGGTTTTGTATGTGTGTACGTGTGCGTGTGCGTATGCGTGTGTGTGTGTGTGTGCGTGTGCGTGTGCGTGTGTGTGTGTGTGTGTGTGCGCGCGCTCTGAGCACCTTGCTTTCTGGACACATCACTGCTGTTAAGAAGAGACTGAGCACAAGCTCATAGATGATCATCTTCTCAAAGGCTGCCGCATCGGAAAGGTTTCGTCAGATACCTCCGCCTCCACGGGTCTCTGAGGCGGAGACCCGTGGAGGCGGTCTCCACCTCAGAGACCCTTGGAGGCGTCTCCGAGGGTCCCTCGGTGCAGCATCGTTCAGAATGGAAGTGGTGAAATCAAATAGATCTGAGATGCCTGCGATAACAATGTAGCATCTTTCCTCCAGATCCGGCCTCTTTTATTACTCTTTCATGATCGTTCCCTCTCTCTATCGCTCTACTCGTCCCCCTCTTTTTCCCGTGCTCCCCTTTTGTCTTTTACTTTCTGCCAACTTTTTGTAGACGCACAGAAAATAAAGGCTTCACAGCACAGTTGTTTGTGTTTGACAGTGGATCACGGAATGATCCACGATGTGTGTCTCCTCCAGGCCTGGTGATTGCTCTATCGTGACGAGGCCCCCCCCCAAACCAACCCACCCACCCGACCACGCACACACATGCATGCACCCTCCCTTCCATCTATCTTACTCTTAGCACCCCTCTTCCTCACCCCCTGCCTTGCTCCTGTCACTCTCCTCAATTAGAATAATTACCCCCTGTTCCCTCACACGCTAATCAGTTCATTAAAAACAAAATGGATGAAATTAGCATGGAGAGTGACGGCTGATTTAGCAACTGCCTCTGTGTCATCCTCAACAACCCCCACCCAACCCCCCCCCACCCCAAATCCTGAACCTGAGCCAAACTTGATCATGTCGGTGTCACTGCTGGCTGTGACACATTCGCTCCGGGAAGCCGACCACTTACAAAATGTCGACTACAAGTGTAGCAAAGTCACACTTCAGTTACATTATTATAATCCTTAATTGTTACTTAATCCCAAATGAATTCAACAATATGCAAATTCTGAGATATCTGTGATTTATCAAACCGTAAAGCCTGCGTTTCATTCTGTCACCTGTCATGATGTCACATCCTCTGAGGCCACAAAGTGGTGATGCAAACAGCAACGTGAGAACTTTAGTACGATTGTTGAGTTGCATCACATTCAATCACGGCTCTTTCACAACGAAGAAAACCCCTCCCATGATCCCACATCATGACTGCGTCATGGAACCGTGGTTATTGTTATTACGGTGATTGTTAGACCGCTAGGGGCAGAAATTACATACTGTGCCTTTAAGTCTAAGACATGTAAGGATTTTTCTCTGTATCCCGAAAATGAATAAAACACCTTCCTTTAAAATAAAAAGGATCCAACTACTCTTGATTATAAAGAAAATGCTAAACAATAGCTGCTAGATTGTATTTCCTAATAGCAATACTGAACAATTTACCTTCTAATTCCCTGATATTCATCTCTAACTCGAGGTTCTGATTTCCTTTCTTAGTATCATTTTGTCACTTTGTGTTTCGCGTCTCAGCTGTTTCCAGTTTTATTTTGAAAGTGGTTTTCTGACGTAGTTCACCTGTTTCTTTTTAATCATCAGTGATTTGTGTGCATAAGCAGCCGCGTCTGTCCGCCCGTCAGTCGCTGGATTATCTTCTTCACTTGTGCTGTTGGTGTTTTCTTGGCAATCCCTTTGTGTGTTTCCGAATGAGTTCATTTCCTGGTGATTTCAGGGTTTGTTCTTTGTGGAGCCCTTTTGGACAGGATTTGGGATGTTGTTTCCTGCCTCCCCTCCGACTGAGCTGTTGGATAGTCTGAGTGCCAACTCCTGTTGGACTCCAAATAGGATTCTTTGCTTCCCCTGTTCATCTTTATTAAATACTATATTGAGAATCTCTCACCCGAGAGGTCCCTGCACTCGAGTCACTTCCTCCTTTACAGATTCCTTGACAGCCCTGAGTTCCAATATATTTGTACATAACTGAATACCGTCTCCTTCCTGTTACCAGAGTGGGAAAGTATATAATCAGGAATAAATGTGATCTAAAATGGTCTCAGGTGGCTGCGTTTTCCTTTCTTCAAGTAAAAATAATATTATTGGCAAGGAATGATAACTGAATCTGCATAACTACAGATTTTGGTGTTTGAAGCACATGTTTCAGAGAGGAACATGAACTCAGTAACACCAACACACCTACGCACACATTTACATAACGGGTGTGTTTGGTGAACGTGTGGTCCAGCTGCGTACCTTCCTACTGCTGCTCAGTGGGTTCACCGACCACCTGCTGTTCCTGCACGGCAACAGGCCTTCAGCCCACTTTACTCCTTTGAAGATGCTGCTGTTACTGAGTCATTAGTTCATACAACAGGCACGTGAACATGCATATCATCACGTTATGCCTCGGCTCTGTTTCCTTCTGTTTCCACACTCTGCTCAGCATTGTAAATCTATACGAGTGTGACCTTAAGAGCTCCCAGGTCGACAGAGGGTAGCGGAGCGGCGATAGAGGGAGGGCTCACCGCGGTTCAGTGTCGGCGTGCTGTTGATATCTGCCGCCATGAAGGAAGATTCCGTCTGCTTCCGAACCGTGTCATTCCACATCCTGCGGATCCGACTCTGGAAGAAGGAGCGGAGCGCAGTGAGTGGCAGCAAACACACAAAGTTAAATATAGAAGCACGGCTGGTAGACTTTGTAACTCAGTGGGGCTGCTGTTATGAAAACTGCAGGGCTCGCGCTAATCCGCAAAGAACAATAGACAAACAAGGCAGACAAAGAGATTGAAGCGTAGAATAAAGAGGCACACGGCTATGTCATGTTATCATGAGGGGGGCTAATAAACTCGAGATGTGCAAGACATGATTGCAGAAGTCGATACGATTGTTCTTTGGAAGCATCTTATTACATTGTCAGAAAGCTTGTTTGTTGTCGAAGTGTGTGTATGTGTCTGTGCATGTCTGGATGTCTTGAATGGCACACGTGTCTGGATATAGTATATGGAGGTGATGGAAGATCGTTGTTAATGAGCGATCTACTCTGTCAGTCACGGGGCTGATAGTAATGGAAAAGTAAAGTTTTTAATACGAGGATGGCTGATTACACCAGAAGTGTTTAATTCTGTTATATATTCTGGAAAAAATACTCCTTTCTCAGCGTGTTTACGTCTTCATTAATGCAAGTGTAAACTCTGTGACTGCGGGGCTGAGAAGTAAGTTAGGTAGGTGAGTGAATCCGAGCGCTTTGCAGAGCAATCAGTGAGTCATCGGCATTGATCCGCAATCAAACCCCCGCAGATATGCTTATTTTGTTCTTCGGTATCTTACACAACAGTTATTTTAAACAATGCTTTGACACCGATTTCCGCAGCGTTCTTTTATATATCAGATGCTATCAAGGGAGTCGAAAAAATCTATCTTTCATTTCCCCCAACTTAAACGAGCCGATTTCCAAGTGAAAACAAGCGGAAATCTCTCGTCACAAAGGGAGATTTACTCCCCGTTTGTTCTGAGATTGACACAGTTTTAAAGCTCAACAGCACCCTGATTGATATGTGAAGATGAACAAACAGGTGCACCTCAAACGTGTGTAATGCTTTGTGTGCGCCATCATTTATGCGTGTGTGTGTGTGTGTCCTGCCTGCACCTGTCTGTGGGCCGCTGCATGGCGTGCTTGGCTGCCACTGTAGTAGCGGTTGTTGGCACGCAGGCCTGAGTTCTTCAGGGAGCCGTGGGAGCTGGTGGTGGAGGTGCGGCTGCAGCAGTAAGAGTGACGCAGACACTTACTGTACTCCTTATGGACCTGTAAAAAAATAACCACAACAGCACAGAGGGCAGATTTGAAATCAACATGTACACACAAACACTTTGAAGCACTTTGAACACATGAACGATGTCATCAATCACGCACAGCCATCCATCTGTTGTTTATCCCTCCATCCTCACAATATTTAATCTTCTTATTCGTAATATCCGTCACGTAGTAAGTCTTGAGCATGAATCCAGGGTCGTTACCTTCTTCTGCAGGGCACAGTGGAAGATGAAGATAAACATGCCCTGGAAGGCGTTGAAGGTGGTGAAGAGGTAGGCCATGATTACTGTGTTTTCATTGATGAAGAGGAGGCCAAAGGCCCATGTCAGCCCGAGCAGGAACAGAAGCGCGATGGCCCCCAGAGCCCACGACCTGAGGGAAGACGACACGAAGAAGCAGCTTGTTGGTCAATTAAACAAAAAACATTTGGGGACATGATTCAACAGCTTTATTAAAAACGAGCAGCAAGTTTGGTTATACTTGGACAAACTGTCACATTAGGACCTGGTGGCGCCCCCTGCTGAGCAACATCAGCTAGTGT
>CAAKHC010004583.1:2396-26466 GCA_901007825.1 Macroramphosus scolopax | reverse complement strand
GCGTGATGTCCATGATGCTTTCAGCCTTCACTGTCAAACACACACACACACACACACACACACACACACACACACACACACACACACACACACACACACACACACACACACACACACACACACACACACACACACACACACACACACACATGCACACAGCACCTGTGTATGTCTGACAGACAGCTCATTCATCACAATTAACCAATTACAGCCTCTGCCGTTCTGTCTGAACCCGCCTACTGCTCAGGGAGAGTCAGGGAGAGGAAAATAAGTGCAACAGAAAAAACAGAAAAATAATGACGAAAGAGAGAGTGGAAGAAAGGAAAAACAGGGGAAAAGGTTTAAAAGTGTGTATTTGTGATGGGAGTGTGGGAGATCTGAATCACTGCTTACGCAATTCTTCCTGTTATTAAGGATGTCTGTTGATCAGCTTGCCTGTGTGTGTTTACCTGAAGCCACGGTGTTGATAGCCCCCTCCTGTCCAATGATGTGCTCCTTCAGCCTCCTCTCCAGGGGGAACCTCCTCCTCTCCTCCGCCTCTCGCCGAGCCTGCAACTCCTGGAACTACACGGAGGTGAGAGAGACAGAAAACAAGCGGAACACAGATGAGACAGACAATGAATCATGAGATAAACTCTCAAGGAAATGAACTTGTTAGTCTGTCTCCACCCAACTATAGCAGTCCTGAGCAGGAGCTTGCACAAGCAGATTTCGGTTGGAGGGACGGAGTTATTAGTTTTGAACATGAAGCGAGGAGGTTAATAACATTTTAACTCCAATATTCAGTTTGTTGGATTATGCGTCACATTTTCAATACATATCCTCCCATGATAATCTCTCCTGTCTTCATTCCCTGAGTTTGATTTTATCTGCCAATTTAGAAATCTCCTTCCTATTTACAAGCTGCTATCTACTTCCTGTCCTCCTCTTCAACTCACTGCCTATCAATCGTCCCCTTCTTGGAAACCTCCCTTCCTCTTCTTTCCTTCCAACCCCTTCCATTTTCACACCTTCGCCCACCTCATCTTTCATTTTCTCCCTCCTTCTTTCCTGCAGCTTCCCCATGACTCATTCATCCTGTCCTCTTCGTCTCCCAGACTCCACATTTTCACCCTGCAGTGGAGGCAGGCGCTTTATTCTCTCTCTCCATCTTGTTTAGCTCGGGCCGGCTGTCAGGCCGGCAGATAACTTTGTAAAGCTCAAAGTTCTATTTAAGAAAACCACACCACCACTCCACTTCTAACTACTACACAGCTGTGAAATGCAAAGAGCTGATCAGCTGGAGAAGAGCTGGTCTCTTAAATCCGCTGATTACAGGAAAAGCAACAGTCAAACGAGTTCAATTATAATTTAGAAATCAGAACTATATGAAAGAGACTCAAAGTCACAGGGGACCTCCTTAAAAATCCACAGTCCTGAACCCAAAGATGTAGCGCTTACTATCAAAGAGGACTAAAAAAAACTGAATTCTTATATTGATTTAACCCAGCTTTCCTCTTCAGCACTTGTTTTTAACCCCAGTTAACCTCGACCAGCTTTCACATCCCCAACACTCAATAGCACCTGCCACTCATTCACCAGGCTGACACGGACCTCCTGAAGAGTGTGTGTCTTCAGGAAAATGACACAGATGTCTGTGCTGAGTCAGCCACAGGAAGCAACTACGAAGCCATTTGTCAGTACGAAAACCAACGTTGTTTCACTTGCTTGCACCTTCTGCAAACCTCATCTGGACTCAAAACTAAAATCCTTATTTGTGTCAGTGTGAATGTAATGATGAGTGTGTCATACCTTGCCCTCCCACTCCTGCAGTATTGTTCCCACTTCACCCTCCTTAGCATAGGTCCGCGCTGTGTGTCCCAAAACGTTGGTCTGCAGGGGGTTGGCACCTGTATGCAAGTGTGCACACATAAATATACAGTTAACAAACTGAAAAATATTCCAGATTATGTGCAGCCACTCATAAAACAGTGGAAATACATTTAGGACGATGACATCATGTTGGACATGACACATCGAAATCTTTCATGTTGTAAAATCCTGCAAGAAGATTCACCCACCACCTCAGCAGCAGGTTCAAAATGTCAATTGAAAAAGGCAGGTTTTGGGTGAGAGGTCACATGGGTTCAGGGGTCATTAAGACAAACCGCAGTGAAGCAGGAGGGCCATGCAATGACCCAGTAGGGGGTTTCATATCTGCAACGCGTGCCAGTAGCACACATTCTGACCCCTACACCCGCACACTTCATATAATCTATACACACTGCAGGTTGTTGCAGGTTGGGGGGCACTGAAGCACACAAGCACACACATAAACACACCAGGAGGGGGTTTAAAGAAGGAGGAATTGTGTTAAAATATCTCTTAAGGGGTCGGCGTATAAATGGGAAAGAAACATGATGACACAGCATGTGTGGAGTGTGCCGGAACTGGACGGCGGAGGGCTTGTCAGTGAGGATGGTTAGCAGTGGCTTCTGCCCTGACCTGAGCAACCACTCCCGGCCCGGAGTCACCGACTCACACGTGCCTCCACATGATGAAGCAAATGTTAGAGTTGAGACATAAAAACACACAAGAGTTTTTGCATTTCAAATATATTGTAATATGGCCTTTAGTGACGAAGTATTGAGAGTGTCCAGGTGATCTTAAATAGTAAATCTTAAAATAGTACACAAACATACGACAGGGACCAATGAACTGTCCGTACAGGATGGTGATGGAGCCCCAAGAATCAAATGACCCATTTTAAGTTTATCTGAGCAACAACTTTATCAGTGTGTAATCAATACAGATGCTGGGTCTTCCCATTTCTCTGAGCAGCGTCCGCAGAGACTAATAATCACTGTGGCGATTATCGATAATACCTAAACTTTGCGACCTGCTCACGAGGCTATCGATCCCAACACAACACAGCAACACACCCCATCACCCACCAAAAACAAGGACGGAGGAAAGCAATAAAGTACCCACACACACGGACCCTGGACATAATAAATAGCATCATTTAGGGCTTTAATATCAGGCCAACCCTCTGGGCCATTGCACTTTATAACAGGATCAACACTAACGACACTCACACAGACACACTCCAGCTGAACATTCACTCACACTCACACACACACATACGCACGCACACACACACACACGCCCGCATACACAGGATCCCTTCATTAGGAGTGCTTTAGTTATGCCTATTAGGGGAACCCTCCCCTTTCCTATTTCCTCCTCCCTCTCTTTCACTGCAGCTGGTGGGAGAGAGCCCCTGCTGGTCTTTTTGCGTGCATGTGTGTGTCCTCGTATCTGCATTGTGTGCGTCTTTGAGCATGTGTGTCTCTTCTGGCCTCCTACCACCTACGGAGCCGACCATTACTGAGTGCCCCCTGGCCACGGGCCTGATGTGGAGCCTGGGGAGAAGCGAGAGAGCCTCTGCAGGTAGGGTGAGGGACTGTGGGCCGAGGAGGGGCCCGAGGGTGGGCCTCGAGACTGTGATGGATGGAGATGTGAGTCCAGGGCCGGCTAGGGCCAAAAGAGCAAACCCACAGCTACTAGGGTGACATGGACACACACAAACACAGGGGAAATAACAAGGTATGGGATACGAATGACTCAAACACATGAACGTATTTGACTCACACACAAACAGTTGCCCTGAAGCTGAGGCAGTTTATAAGATTTCTTTGTAATGATTCAAACAAAAGATAATGCTAAAAGGAAACGGAAGAGAGTAAATGAGGCAGCAGAACACACAGAAAAATGAAACTAGCATTAAATTATTGTGACAGTGAATGTGAGATGTCATGATTGTTATTGGCCATGATAGTGGCGCCGACCACGCGGTGGCCCGATCGGGCAGGCAACATCACAACCAGCCTTTAATCTGATTGTCGTAAAACAAATGTCTCTGCTTTGTGAAATTTCTTACCTTTTAATTCAAAAAGGCCTCCACAGAGTATTTGATCGAGTTAGACGAGGTGATTTGTGTAAGTGTACAGAGTGCTTACGGAGGCAAGGGTGAGACGGGACAGACGGAGCTTTGGATGCACCATCCATCACAAACATAAACAGGACATTTATACCAGCTTGTGTGTGTGTGTGTGTGTGTGTGTTTAGTGATGGCGTATAATTTGAAAAAAATGTGAAACCTAAAAAGTAATACAAACAGCAAAATCTACAAATGCCCCACCGTGATTTAAAAGACACGTACAAACTGATTCATGTCAAATGGATAAAAGTGCTCGTGAATATATGAATATTTTTAATCACTGAAATGGAGTCCTGGTTGCACAAAGACATTTATGCCTGCACACACATACACAAAGACACACTTCCTGTGACTGCGGTGTTACCCCAAGGGCATGTTCTGTGCGGGGGTCACAGTTCAACTAGGCCTGGCTTGTTTAAGAGCTGCTCGCCTGGAAACTGGGGGGATATTCTGCCCTCGGGGTCTATGATTGTGAGTTTGTGTGTCTGTCTGTCTGTCTGTGTGTGTGTGTGTGTGTGTGTGTGTGTGTGTGCGGTGGCGGAGTTGAGTCACCGACAGGTGCGAGTGCTGTGGGGGTGGATTGGGACGGGGCATGAACAAGGGATCAATTTTAAATGAGCTTTGTAATACTGTTTTGAATCAGAAGACAGAAAGCATTAAGGAGGTGATAAATACAACGCTTTTTGTAGCTGATACAGAAGATAACGCAAATATACAATTTGGATGGTGAAGGGTAAAGAAAGTTATAAATGGACTTAATGTGAGCGCATGAATTAACAGAAACAATCTTTATCTGTGCACTTGTGATCCGAGAAGTTCCAACATAGCCTTGTATCAGTGTAAAATCTAAATATAATCATATCATGTCAGAAATCATCCTAGGGGAAACGCTGCACTCATTTACACAGCCTAGGTTTCGGGACGGGGCTGTGACGTACCAGACTCCAGCAGCATGCCGACTGTTCGTGGGTCATCAGCCAAGGTGGCATAGTGAAGTGCAGAGCAGCCGCGGAAACCAGCCCTGCTGCTCAGTCTGCTGCTGAATTCGTCCTCTCTGGACACCAGGACTGCAGGGACGGGAGGAGAGCGAGACATCTGAGCAACAGGGTTTATACACATTTTCACTGATACTTTTCCATGCAAATTATCGAGACCCTACAGTCATTGAAACCTCTGTGTACACAGAGATCATAACTAAATTGAACATCACAACACACCGCAGTATGTCTGTCAAAAAATGTATGGCAAAGTCATGTGGTTTGGATTCAAATCAACCCACAGAGACATTTATTTCGTAACTGAATCACACGTACTTTAATGTATTTGTCAAGAACATTGCCTGAATATACCTGAAGCAGGACACAATGTCTTTCTGGAGATTTTACAACATTACAGGTTCAGATCTCCTGGTGTTGATGATACATGTCCTTCAACACAGATGTTCTTTTGACCACGCTGGACTCAAAATCTCTCTCAGATGGAAATGGAATGGGCGGCGCCAAGCTAAGATGTGTACTTCTTTGAGGTGATTGATGATTATGAAGGAAACATGACTATATTACACTGGGATTATTTCAGCCTTTACAGATATAAAAACTGTTTTCTGATTGAACACTAACCTATTCCCAGTCAATGATAAATCTCCACAGAGTGTCACTATGACAGCACCGCACACTATAACATTTTCTTGCCCGTTTCCAGCTCTGGAAGAGTTGTTCATTTTCACAGATTTAAGCTCAACTGTCCAACATGATCCGAAATAATGTGAGTTGTGTTTTAGGGTCTCCTTCTGCTGTGCTCCTTACTAATAATACAGACAGTCTATCATTCTCTCCTTACTCCTATTCTCCTTATGAGCACTCATCTCGTGCCACTCCTCCATCATCCATTTTTATTTTTTCCGCCTCCTTCCTTTCCTCCATCAATTCCTTTCATCACTTAGACCCTCTTCCTCCCTCCCCGCTCCCTCTATCCCAATAACTTTGCCTCATCCATTTCCTGACTTCCTCTCCTCATCATCCCACCCATTTCCATCAATCCCTCCCTTTCTCTATCGCTGCATCTTCTTCCTTCTCCTCCATCTTTAACCTCAGTCCATCCACTGCAGAGCCCTACCTTCTCCCCTTCCCCATTATTTCAATGCCACCCCCTTCCCTTCTTCTGTCCTTCATCAGTCTTCCTCTTCCTCCATCCATCCCACTCTTTTTCTCTATCTCAACGACAGTTTCTCTCTGCAGTCTGTGTGTGTGTGCGTTTGCGAGAGGCAGGGCGGGATAATCATAGCTAACCCAATAAAGCGTCGCAAAGGTCCCCCTAGCCCATCCATCAGTGTGCGTCTGGGAAACGCTTCCCCACGCTATGCGGGCCCCACGTGGACCCAAACCTGACAGCCATATAAATGTCTGCAATATACATATCCCATATAAATATGTCTGCAGAAACCCAGCACAGGCAGGGGAGGGGGTAAAGTGTGTGTGTGTCTATGCCATCCTGCTTGTGTGTTTGTGCGCAGCTTGGAAGAAAACAAATAAAACATGCACTACTTGTCAGAGAACATATAAAACGGATAATACCCGCGAAATGAAACGTGTACACATATGCAAATATTTATGCAAATTATAACGTCTCATAATCTCCGTTTCTACACTTAGGATTCATGTGCCTAATAACACAACCACAGACGACAAATGTGCACACAGCAAAGTTTTTATTTTTTTCTACCTTCCAGTGAGTGGATGCCCTTCTCCCGCGAGGTGTCGTAAACATTGTTGAAGTGATCGCCAGCGTTTGGGTCGGCACCAGCTTCAAGCAGAACCTTCACCACACTGGAAAATAACAGAAACACAAATTGATGTACATGTAATAATGTTGCTTATAGGATTCTGAATTTTGCACCCGTTACAGACACAAAGTATCTGAATGAGTGATTTTTAATGACATTGACTGAATAAACAATGAACCCATCGGTGCACGGTGTGTGCCAGCTTCTTCCAACCTTTTTTAATTGCTGATATGGATTGAAACCTGGCCCATTAACACATATTCATTAGCAACGACTTCCAAGCTTCTGACGTCGTCTGACAACATCCCCATGTTCACCAGGACAACTGTGAATTTGGCTATTTAAATGTAACATGATCACTCCGAGAGGACGTTAGTAACAACAGATCATCCTTCTTTTTTTAAGTAACTCATTAACGTTCACCAGCTTCCATGGGCTGAAATTCTGCACAGAATAAACTCAGCAGATGCACAGAAAGGTGTGTCCCTTGTTCGCAGGGCAGTAGACTACTGGCGACACTGTTCTTTGGAAAGTCGCCCAAGTTTCTCCACTACTCTGGGGGTGCTGTGACTGCTGATTCACTTCCATTTCTTGTCCGTCATGCTTTGGTGGACACACTCTAATGACCACTTCCCTCCTTCACTACACAATCATCTGTCTCCTAACATGTACATATGTGTACATTGCAGGGGCAGGGGTCAGGCTTGTTTCCGGCACTGTTGTGGGGGGCGTCTGTGTGTTGTAGTGGGTGTTTGTGTGGAGTCCTTCATTGGAGCGTACCGCCTTATAGAACAAACACAGACTACCTCGGCAACACCACTCACTGTGACCCAACGGACATTCCAGGTACCGTCTCTCTGCCTACAGAACACACTGGCACACACACACACTCTTTACATTTTTCATCATGGACATGAGCAGTGGCTTTGACATTGAGACAGACATGCATATGAACACACACAAACACACAAAAGATCGTCAGGCAGTCTGTGCAGCCTGGGAGAGGGAACGGGGGCGATGGCCGAAACATGAACCCTGTTAGTGCGCTGCTGGCTGTCATTAAACCTGTGACTGTGTAATGCGGCCTGGGAGGCAGTGATGGATCTTTTTCAGCTGAACGGTTAAAAAGGAAGGAACCATGAAATGGCTTAAAATTGTTACTCATTGCATGATAAGGTGGAATCCTTTTACAGAGCAACTAGACTTTACCATGCAACACGACACTAATGCTACCGCTGCTGATCAATCGAATCTTTGACCTCATATATGATCAAGGAACTTCAACTGATATCAACAGATACCAATTAGAAAGTGGGAAATTCAGCATGTATACCTTTTACAGCCACAGAAAAAGATAATTAAACAGGCCTAAATGTAATGAGAGCTGCAGCTACCCACTACTGAACTATGAAGCTTATTTGTATGTATTCCTTGATAAATGTGAACAGACTACCTCTCTGGTGGTTTGTGACCATAGAACATGTGTGTTCCTGTGTGAGAGCGAGGCTGAGAACAGCCTGGCCAGGTCTTTGTGTCTGACCTTGCTGAGGGGGTATAAAGGACTATCAGGGGGTCCCCTTTTGTTACTGTATCACTGTGGCTGGGGGCGGCAGGGGGGCCGTGACCCACAGAGGGCTCCTCTCACCCTTGCAAGCACTTTTACAAACACGGCGATGCATCCTCTGAGACACATACAGGC
The DNA here is from genome assembly GCA_901007825.1 of Macroramphosus scolopax. Classification (NCBI taxonomy): domain Eukaryota; kingdom Metazoa; phylum Chordata; class Actinopteri; order Syngnathiformes; family Centriscidae; genus Macroramphosus; species Macroramphosus scolopax. Next base: position 18,003 of record CAAKHC010004583.1, on the reverse strand, counting down.
GCACACAAACTCCAACTACAGCTGGTCACAGGAGGCTGGGCAGGACTGTGTGAAGGAATGAGATGGTGTGAAAAGGGTTAATGGCATCAGAAAGGTAAACACGCAAGGATAAAGAGCGAAACTGCAGAGAGGAGGAGGACGAGGAGTTGATGAAAGGAGGGAAGTGCAGCTAAAAGATGAAAGAGAAGGAGATTTAATTATAAAGGATGGTGCTAAACCTAATGAGCTTTTGAAAACAGTTTATAGTTTTACTAATCAACTGATGATCAAGTGGCTAACTTTATTTGGGACATTTAGGAGGAGAGTCGCTGCACTAATTTGAGGCCAAACCAAAGGCATGCAGAGGTTAATTAGTTTTAACTCCCATTTTTAAAGGACCGGGACAAAAGTTAAAATCCAAATACAATAATATCTGCAAATCCCAAGATGCTTTCACAGCTGAAGACAAATTGTGACGAATGTAAGATAAATGAAGTGTGAGGTCCAGTCCGGGCTGCTGACTAAGTGCTAGTCATTGGTCCACTCCGCTGCACAATAGCTTTAGAACACGATGCTCGAAACTAGACCTCCAGTTAAAGGACGCTATCTAGGTTATCTGAACATCCTGCGCTTGCACCTAAACGTTGAGAGAATGACCTGATCACCTGACAAGCTGGTGCTGAGGTTGGTACACTTAAACTTGCAGCTCGGGCTCGAGGGTTGCCAACAGGTGAAGGGAGTTACAGCTGGGGGCTGGTGTTTGATTCCCATCCTGCCCTGGAGGGAAGACAGGATGCAGACGCTTCCGTCTCTCTTGCAACATAATGGACACCCGAGCCGAACTGACCATCCATGTCTCTGACCACCTGGCCCAGACCACTGGACCTCACTTGACCCCACCTCACCTGCTGAACACCAGGGTCAACTAGGTGCCAGAAAGAGGGGTTCACTGCACTTAGTTACGTTCTTTCTAGCTTTCAGGCCAATAGTTAAAGCGTTACGCAACTATTTGAATCAGCTTCAACATCATCTTGTTGGTAAACTCTATTGGGTCTTTCGTTCCCATTTTGTGCCCAAAAACTTGTTCCTGCAGAATGTGTCTGGGGGTGATCGGGTACAATAACTAGCAAGAGGTGGCGTGCATGCATGAATGACCCAAAACCATGACATTCTGGGTCGATACTGTATACCATATTGTATTGTATCATGACTATAACAGGCTGATATTTCACTGGGAACCCTTTGGCGATTCTTTTCCACACCTCAGCTAATCTCAGTTCCAAACCCGTAATCCCACTCCACATCACTCTCTCCATCGCTAAATTATTCTCTCCCCGTCTTTTTCCCCAACGAGCCACTCACCCGCTCGTTCCATCATCCCTCTCCTCTCCGTTGTTTCTGTCCCCCCTCGCATTGAGTCACTCGGCAGACAGGTCGGAACGATCAACAGGCGTTACACTCGGCTAAGCGCTCATTGTGCACGTGAATACGGCGAGGGAGGGATGGAGAGAAAGAGAAATGGAGATGGGTATTGTTTGTTAAAGAGTGCAAACAGTGGGCCAGGCCCTGCGCCTCCCCGGTTTAGCCCCACATCAAAGCTAAGCAAACACACGCCCACCCTACCAATGTCTAACCCTTAATTCTTACACACCCCTCTGCTCCGCAACTGGTTCTATTACACACATCCGCCGCACATCAACCCCTGAACACAAGTAAGGCTGCTTGGTGGCCAGTACACCTGCAAGTGGTCCGGAAACAGACACCGTTTGCCACGAAATGGCACTGTGGTGAAACCCTCTGTCTCCAGAAAACCCAGGAAAATATAAATACACCGTCAGGGAGGTGTGGGATAATATCGCAGTGAGATCCATGTTGACACTCTGGCTATAGGCTACACCTTGTTCATGAGTAATGCGCGCTGTGTTTTCACTTAACGGCTGCAAATAAAGTTGTGTGTGACTGAGTAATAGGCAGTTGGCCCGTAAGATATTTGGTAAAAACCTGACTTGTCTGTCTGCGGCCATTTATTCCTGCATTCACACACACATTCTCCAGACTAGTGTGCTTGTGGATGTTTTGATATGAGCATATGTGTGAAAGAGAGATGTGTGAGTGATGTGCATAAGCTGATGTTTTGTCTTCCCTGCAGCAGTGACGGCTCACTGGGGGGTTGGAGGATGGGATTAAAAACAGAGGAGTGTCACCTCCTAGCTGAGTAATAGCACTCATAACACACACACACATGCACACACACACACACACACACACGCGCGCACACGCAATGACACGCAGACACAGTCTGAACAGACACAAACATCAAATTTGTGACCAAAAACATTTGACTCACAGAAAGACACATCACATCAGTAAACATGACATGACACACATCACAGGCCAACGATCACTCAGCACACATGGTGCTACACACTGTGGCTTACACCATCGACTCAAAATAAAATGAAGAAAGCATTAGAGTGCATTTGTCTCCGAGGGTGAGGTACAGACAGGACACTGAAGAGCATGCGTCTGAGTGAATATCCCATGATGAATGTTTAAACACATTCAAACGAAACGCGGAACATCAGTAATAGTATGCTCGAAGATAATATGAAGCTCATGCTCACACACCTGACAAAACAAGCAACGTAAATGTTCATTTGTTACCCTGGGATGCAGGGTAAGCTTGTTTCATCTTATTTTGATATTTAAATTCAACATCTTGCTTCTCACGGGCGAGCGAGGCCCTTAAACAAAAAAAGTGACCACAGTGTCCTGATGGAGGAAAAAAAAAATCTGTTGAAATTGGATTTGGCCCGGTCTTAACCTCGGCCCCTCGCTGCGTTGTGTGTGTTCTGGGGGCCAGGAGGCTAATTTAATTTGTTGGACTGAGAGATGGGGGAACGGGTAAAGACCGTCTGTCACTCTGAAAGTTGCTCTTCTTAAGACCTACAGTAACAACTCGAGCAGAGACTTGACACACAATAACTCATGCAGACAGCTGCGTAGTGCCAAAACCCGACATGAGCAGGGCATATTATTAGCTGTTAACAGAATTATAATAGTGCAGCATAATGCTGCCTGATTTTACAGAGAAATATGCTGTTTCATGTCCGTCTAAGTATTTTGTTGTTTCTTTGTTTGACAATTGATATACAAAGAAGGAGTTTCTGAAAGGATAATAAATGTGTGGTTATCATGGACCTCAGTACTGAAGTAGGTTGAACCATATACACACCTGTGCTGTCGGTTCATGGCAGCCACCATGAGAGAGGTCCAACCCAGACGGTGCCGGTGATTTGGGTCCACCCCCTCCTGTAATAGCCTAATGGGAGAAAGAGACACAAAGCAATGCTCAGGAGGAAGAATCAGATACTGTGTTTAAGTGTCCTTGCGCAAGACACTGAACCCGATTGCTCCTGATGGGCAGGTTGGCGCCTTGAAAAGCAGCCTCCTCCGTCTGTGTATGAATATCTGTGTGAGTTTGTGTGAATGAGGCAACTTTGTAAATTGCTTTGAGTACCTCTGAGGTATAGACGTCGCTATATAAGCTCAGTCAATTAACAAGGATCAGAACCAAAATTGGCATAATGTACTGTAACACAGTAAACTCAAACACAGATTTATCCAACAGTGGGTCATGATATGTTATTTTTCATTCAAGTATTTAACATTTAATGATTCTAATAACGCATTTTCATTTTTTTATATGGAAATATTACACGGACCTTGGCTGCACATATTGTAACAGGAACTGATGTCTGATGATTCATAGAGATAAACAGCAGGCCCGCTGTTAAACTGACTGCATCAAGGCTCCCTGTACCTTGTTAGAAACACCAGCATAAAACAAGGCCGTAATGTCTGTTTTTATCCTCAGCACACAACTGCCCAGTTGTAACCGTGTGACAGGTGTGTATTAAGTTTTGTGCCCGAGGGTATGACATCAGGCACTGGTGTGGCCCAGTTCTTAGAAGTGTGTGTGAGTGTAAGTTATCCGTCTGTCGTCTCTTGCGCTGAACAGGCAGACAAAGTGTGTGTTTACAGTCAACACAGTGGCCTCACACTGGGCTGTTCTCTGCTCCACTGGCCTCTGGTTCTGTTTGATTGCCTGCAATATCAGGGTTTGAGCAGGGAGAACAGTCTCACTACGCTGGCTGTGCCGGAGTGCTTTACTGAACAGCACTCAATGCAAGCCTGTCATCATGAGGAGCTCTTAACAACCTGCAATTTCCAGAAGGTTAACTTTGGGTTAACACATATAAAACAATAATGGAGAGCAAAATGGTCAAAAAAGTTCCAGATGCTTTTTTTTCTCTGGTGATGGAAAAATATTGCGCACGAATTGTGATCTATCAGAAACGTCTATCAATAAGCTTTCTAACATCACTATCACCTAAAGACCGCAAGAGTGAAACCACCTTTTTATGATTAATCTCGGGTTCCCTGGAAGACAGAACCGCAGCTTCACATGCACTTCCAGTGTTAAAAAGCTCCACTGAAATTCTAAAACGTTTTTACCACAGTTGTGCTACAAATGGTTTCATAAAGCCATTGTGAAATTGAGACCCCTTTCCTCTCGATTGCCTCTCAGCAGACACACCCTGACACTCTACCACTTCTACAAACTCAACCAAAGCACTTAACACAACTGCTAACTGGCTGTCTTGCTGCACTCTCACCTAAACCATCTGTCACATGTGCACAGGTAACCCAAGCCTACAGATGGAGACACACATGGATAAACATCTGTACTCAACAGTTGTGTGTACTGTAGGATTCTGAACTTGGATATTTCTTGTACATAACAATCTAGTATTTTTTGTCACATGGAGATATCCAAAGCCAAGTGTAGGTTCACAGCTATGCACGTGTGTCTGAGTGCAGAGTGTGTATACTGTGTCAGAATCCACGTATTGTTCTCACAGTTACTCAAGATTTGTAATACAATATTATCAGCAAGACAGATGGGATCATGAATTACGAAAAGCCTGGCAAAGAAGATACACACACACACATACATTCCCTGCTTCATGGTGTACCTACTTTGATTGATTGTCTCTGAGTGTACAGGGAAATAAGAGTGCCGATACCCTGCCTGGACACAATGGGACAGGCCGGATTTGGACAAAAACGCTCAACATTTTTTGGAATCTGTCAAGTCAGCTGTGCGAGCCTGATTAACATGGTGCTTTCAATTTCTTTTATTTAATTTTGTGTAAAAAAATAAATAAAAATTACGGACCTACTGTTTGTGTTGGAATTGGTCCTCTTCAGTGTTAGTTTGCTTTTTACGTGACAACGTATGAGTGCAAAACATTGTCAATGTGCACTGTGCAGCTCTCTTGGCTGCAGCTGCTGTCAAGATTGTATTGTTTACAGATCTCTGTGTAGTCTGCTATGGTGATGTTTTGTTCTGCTGTATTTCACTTTTGTAGCTTAATAATGCTTTTTGCACCCACTGCAGTGCCCTCCATAGCTTTATTTTTTTTTTTATTGTTGGTCATTTGTGTTTAATTGAATTGAGCTTTGTGCTCTTTTCTGGTTAATTCTAGTGAGGCTATACAACAATTAAATAAAAGGGTAACACCATCTCAGTGCTTCAGCTTACAGTGTCTGCATCCGAAAAGGGTCGGAATCAGACATGAGAAATAGAATGCCTGTTGTTTTGGGGTCATTCATGTGCGTAGTTCAATGTGTGTAGGTTAATTTGTGAATTAGGAGACATAAATGGACAAAGGCTCCAAATCATTTCTTGACCTCCTATATACATTATCTCACTCTGTTAAAATTGAATCTATTGCAACACCAATGCTTGATGGTCCTTTTTCAATGAAGAAATTAAACAAATATACATATAAAAAGGTTAGAACACTTTGAGGAAAAACGACTTGGAGAATCATAACAATCAAATCAAAGGGCCCAATGTTCAACTAAGTTTGATATCTATACAGCACATCCAGCATCAGCTCAGTCTCACCCAAAAGAAACATCTGCTGATGCACATGTAGTCCTTTACTTCCATCTGTTGGCTATAGTAGGGACTGCAACTAGATGTGTGTGTGCAAGATATTGGATGAGAGAGCATATAAAGGTCTCTATACTATACAGTTATTATAATAGTGTATGTTTATATAGTACCTGGCAACATCTTGAGAGTTGTTGGTCCTTGCTGCCTCCAAGAGAGCATCACCTTGTTACAATAAAAATCAGAAACAGACAGGACAAAACAAAAAAGAGATAATACAGTAGAGGGGTGAGTATGTATTTTTCCAATCCAACCAAGATAAAGCTAATACAGTATAATGCAATAGACATGAGTATAGCATGATTATAGTCGCTTCATGAGGATTATAATGTTCATATAGTTGTTAATGTTAGAGGGGTGTTGATTGTCATAATAGTCATTAAAGAGCCTGTAATTTATGGTGCTGTTGAACTGTACTGGGCTATACTGAGGGTTTTGTCCATCCCAATTGTATGAATAAAGTCAGACAAATATGATTTCAGTAGAGCAGTGAAGTGCATTATAGTCCTCATGAAAGAAGGATGATTTTTAATCAACATATGTAAATGCACAAAACTGTCATCGGTGTCATTTTATTTATTAAATTAGCCAGAGGACTCATCAACTCTGCTAAATCAGACAACATAATGAGAGCTGATTCATAGTACCTTTGTTATCAGAGTCTTTCTTCAAGCAGAAAGCTACGGCTGCGACTGACAGGACGCCGACAGAGGCCACTCCTGCCCGGCTGGTTCCTCCACCGTGCTGGCCCTCACCTCCGCCCCTCTTATCGCTCCCGTCCCAGTACCGGTTATTATTGCGCCCTCTGTTGGCCAGAGCGGCCCAGGAGCTGCGGCGGTTCTCCAGACTTGAAAGCCATCTAGGGGCGAGATGGTGGTACTGCACGGACGGGTTCACACTTGCTCCAGCAGTCTCTTCAGACAAAATCCCCTTTCTGGAGACCCGAGAGGTGGACACGATGGGGTTGCGGTTGGTCTCCGCCGGTGTCTCGCGGATACCTTGGCATGCGGCACCGCTTGAGCTGGTCTGGAGAATGCGGCTACACGGTGAAAGGCTGCGCGACCTTCGTGTAAACAGCCTGGTGGGAATAGAGGATAGCATGGCGAAAAACTCACCGAAACGAAGCGGGGGATGAAACCCTCAGTCTGTCAGTAATTCCTGAGGCTAGTGGATAACCCACAGACCGGAGACGGCGCGTTAATTCAGTTATAGTTGCCCTTACACCTCAATTTACAGCTAGCTAATGACAACAAGCAAGACGCAAACAACCGCTTCACATCATCGTAGCGTGGATGTCACCAGAACCCGCGTTGCACTCTGGGAAATGTAGGTTTGCTCGGATCTTCTGCGTTCGAGCTAATTTTCAACTTCAGCTGTGTTGCAGAGTAAGAAGAGTTTTACATGCTGTTGCTTACTGAGGAAAAATAGATTCAGGCTAAGAGATATGCATTTTACTGGAACTTTCTCATGACAAAGAGCTTAAATTATGCTCTAATTCACTCTAAACGCATGCGAATAAGGCCAAACATTTTATGGCGTTAGTTTGGAGGTTCCTGTCTACCTGTCAGCTATCATAAATAAAAAAACTATTGCAATTTTCAGTTCCAACTGTGAGATGTTGTACCTGCTTTGAAATAGAACGTGATGTTTCACATCTCACCGAGCATTTCTTTTTGTGTTGTTTTCGTATCCAAAATGAGGCAGAATTGTTTTAGTGTTCTGGTACTTTCGTATACACATCATTTGTATGAGTGGCTACTGTTATCCACAAAGAATACATAGTTTTGGTTTGTACACACCATGTCCGCCAGGTGTCGTCAAAACTCAATGCAGTGAAGTCGCTGCTGCTGTGAGGTGTTACTACTGAATAATGTCATCTGAGGATTCATTACAAACTTCAGTTTCGGACATAATCTAGCAAGTGGCTAAGAAAACTTTTATTTTTATACTTTTAATCTGAATAAGTATTACTGGATGATTGTTTTGAGATAGAGAGTGGATATTCCATGTTTTGTTTGCATAATAGTGAAGGTATGAAACACCTTAACAATGGGGTAAACTGAGATAAATTATTTCCTAGGTTAATTTACTTAATGAGCACAGCTTTATGAAACGTATTATTAGGGCCCAACAAAAATGTGCCTTTTCATAGGACCAACCCTCCTTACATTCTGTTTCCATCAGCCACACCAGCATGCACACAATAACTATCAATTACCAGTTAAACTCGTCAGTATACATCCCCTTTTGTTTCATTGTTGTAATTTGATACACTTCTTTTTTCTTTCAAACTCTTAGAACTCTTGGTCACTTTAACATTTCCCATCAGTGACTCAGTTCTCTTATCTCTGTTTTAACCAGCAGTCTTTTCCCTCACTTATTGTTTGTGTATTTTTTGCCTGTGTAAATGTTACTCTTGTAAATAATGAATGCTTTTATATTGATAATTGATATATCATTTATGTTGATTATTTTGTTCCTTTCCATGTTTGAACAGAAAGGAGTAGTATCTTCCAGGATGAAAATGCCCCTATTCATAGGGCACAAGGGATCATTTAATGGTTTGGAGTATGAAATTGATGTAAATCATATGTTATGGCCTTCACATTCACCAGATCTCAACCCATCTGACCACCTATGGGAGATTTTGGCCTGCTATTTTCATTGGACCAGAAATGTTTGTACGTATGAGGGAGGCACCCACAGTGGAGTTGAGCTGTAATTTATTAAGTGGGTATGTTATGTCCGGGCAGGTACTTACTGTGCCACCCCATGAATCATAGAGGACATCATGTCCTGACATCATAAATCCACTTTACCAGCTGTCTCATCTAAAGGCAACAGGGGTGAAAGTGCAAGTTTACCATTGTAGACACCTGACAACGCAGCCATTCTCACTAACAAATGCAGCCTTGTTGAAGTCCATCTCTGTTTGTAAATATGAACTAAAACTGAATTTCACTCAAGAACAATAATGCCATGAACGGCTTAGTGTTTCACAGCTCAAGGACTGAAATCGATTGGCAAACACAGGTGCAACTAATTTCATTAACAATGGGTCAGTGCTAGGAAGTGTGTTTGCTGCTCTGGTGAGCCTGCATGCACAAAGCCCTGAAACCGTCTCACCTAAAAAGATTGCAGCCATAAATGATATTATTTATATCCATGCTTTCACGGCTCTCAAAATGGATTTTATTTATGCTGCATAGTAGCACAGAGGGTTGAGCTGGCTGAAAAGGCAACACCCCCGCTACCTCCATTTTTATCGGCTGGTAAGAATACTGGGCAAGCTTGTACCAAAAGGAACCAAAACATATTTCATTAAAATGTCATTCCTGTATGTGACAAGTCAGATTGACTGATAAAAAGGTAAGTGAAGCAATTGAACCATATGCCTGATTTAGTTTCCTTCCCACATATAAATGATGACCCCCAACCCACCAGGACCAGGCATGAAAACATCTGTCAACCACCACAAAATTAAATATTTCAGTACAGAAAAGAATGCCTGGCATATTTTTCACACAAGTACACATGATAGTGAGACAGAGAAACGAAGAGAGAAACAAGTTGGCCTTAACATTTCAGGACAACACCCACATAAATTAGTTTTTGCTCTCAACAGTGAGTTTATAAGGTATCTGTTTATCTTTATGATTTAATTTAAAAATTGCACATAACCAACCCCGAGGACTTCTTCAGTGTTTCTGTAGAGCTCATGACAATAACAAACCTGCAACACGATACACGTCAGCCGGCAGGAGCCAGGCGCGCCACCGCTGATCCGTGAACTAACTACTTCTTCAAACGGTGCTCGCGTACGTCACTGTGGCACGAGTTGCTTTCAAATGCTGTTGGGAATACCAAATTATGCAAACAGAACTCATTACGTACATCCACTTGTAAGTTCCCTAAATGTTCAGGTTGGAAACGACTTCGTCATGTTATGGATATTAACTTGCGAGCACATTTGATTCAATCAATAAAAACGGCGTAATCATTATTAAGAGGCCAATGCAGCCTATTCTGAAACAGTACATACAAGTGGTCATAAACAGGGTAAGATGTACGGATATGCCAAATAGAGTCAAAGGCTTAAAATAAGCAAAGAAAGAAAAGATCATACAAATCAGGTTCTGACCAGTGTTTAAGGTGCAATGAGCCAGCAACAAAGTAGCTTATAGCCTACATATACTTTTGCAAAAGTAAGCTAAATACTAAGTCACAGCAAAGGTATACCCCTATACCGCTGCAAATGGGTTACCACGATATATCAGAAATAAGGTTTAGCTTGTAATGAATTAAAACAGGCACACAGCTAATCTTTCATTCAACTTCTAACACAAAGCGAGTTGTTCTGAAAGTCTTTTCCCAAAAGAACAGAAGCCAGAAAAGTGCAGTTCAACGTGTTCAGTCCGATTAAAAATGGCCCTCGGTCAGAGCTACAGGCCTTACGAGGAGCACCTAAAGGCATCATGGAGAGGCGTTTCCCTTGTAGCAGTCGCTGCGTCGCCTGCCTGCCTGCCTGCTCGGCTCGGTTTCTCCTCCTCTCCCCCTCCACCTCCTCCTCTTATTTCTCACCGCATCCCTTCTGCCACCGACCTCACTCAGCAGCGACGCAGGGATGGAGAGCTGCTGCAAACTAGTATAAGCCCACCGAAGACCAGCATTTACAGAGATAGAGACGAGCATACTGAAGAGAAGACAAATAAAGAAGGAGATAAAGCGGAGGTTGAAGAAGAGAGAGAAGAAGAAGCGGAAACAGAAACATATGGCTTGTTGAGCGTCTGTTTCTGAGGGCTGCTGAACCGGACTGAAACTTGTTCAACCACTGGCTCAAACGAAAACGCATATTTGATTCATTCACTTGTTTTTTCGGATTATTTCGTCTTATTTCTGCGTGATCTCACCTGGGCCCACACCTCTGTTTGATTAGTTTGTGCGGGCTGGATTGCGGTAGTTGTACCTCCCTGCGCGCGCACACACACACACACGCGCACACACAAATCATCACAAGACGCGGCGCAGCTCACATAAGCTTCTGGCAGAGAGGAAATTGAATTAGATTAACTTATTCAAACAGAAGAGGAGGAAAACTGGTTCTCGACTTTCATTTCCTCACTGTGTCTCCCTCGCGGCCCAACAGGAGTCTCTTGGACTCCCGCACTCCTCCCACCTTTTCCCGGTAGCAAGCCATGTCTGGACGCACTGTGACCATCCCGGACGACCGGGCGTTCGCCAGCTTCAAGTCGGAGTGTCTGTGTGAGGAAGGCTGGAATGTTACTTACAACAAGGGGGGTATCACGGTGTGGAGCCAGGCTCTGGAGGTGGGGAAGACCGTCCACAAGATTAAGGTGAGAATGCTGAACCAGCACAGGCATTAAATATCGCAAGGCAACAATACAGTGCAATTAGATATGACGTGTTTAAATACTGCGTATTACGCTTTTGAGTGTTATATCAAGGAAAAAACAGCGAGACAAAATACATGAGAACAGCCTAAGGACGGGGGAATAAAGAGAAAGCCTGCTGTATAATGCAGGTGGTAAGGCAGTGTTCTCTTTCCTCATGATGTAAACTGCTTACATGCCTCAGTGAATTTTGCCTTATGGTCCAATAGTAGTTTAGGCTTTCTCAGCACACTAGAAGTGAGTTTCATTTCAATTGAATTAATTTGACTGAAACAATACTTGCTCCCATAACCGTGAGCAGTTTCATGAACATGTCCTGTGGTAGATTAATCTTTTTAGACATTTTTACAAAACGGACGATTTGACTGCATGATAATACATTTCCTCGACTGTAAAAAGAAGGAGGCAGGTTTAATCCTTTCCCATCACCATTTATCAGAGGCTTGTATCTATAAGACAAAAAGGAACATGTTGTATTTATTGAAGTTTCTTTTAATAATGGTATGATATTAGTTCAAACGGGGATAGCTCAAGAAAGGTTAGACATGGCCAAGGGATTTAGCATACACAGAGAATAACTTGGCCCCCAGGATTGAGCCCTGAGGGACACCTGAGTTAAGAGTGCAGAGTCTGGACAGAGATGCCTCTATGAGACCTGGTGAGAGCAGTTAGTTAGATAGGATGCAGACCAGGAGTGGGCAGATACTGTAATTTTCCATTCAGATAGGAGGGAGGGAAGGATTTGCTGGTTAGCTGTTTTGAAAGCACAAGCCAAGACAAGGAGGACAAGGACAGAGGGGAGGTTTGAAGCCCTGTAAAAGCAATACCTATCTGTCCTGTTCTGGAGAGCAACAGGGATGAGGAAGGGTTTCTGAAGCAGAGACTCTGGCAGTCTATCCTCTGAAGAGACACATCATCATCTGCCTTTGAAACTGATTTAAGTCTTTTTCCACACATGTATTACGGCATACAAAAAGTAATTACCACCTACCACCAAGCCACCTCAGTGCTTCACATACACGTGCACTCGGAAATTGCACTGCTGGAAAAAAGATTTCTCCTACATCATGTTAAAGTTCATTCTCAGTGTTTGTGCACTGGAGGCTCCAAATTGATGTTCAAAGACCCGCCTTTCAAAAGAAAAGAAAATGTACACCTCCATGAATAAATAAGAAAACAGCCTTCTGGTGTCAAGCTCTGTGCACATATCATTTTACACAGTCGTTTAAGTGTAGGACTAAAGAAGAAAAATCAATTTTGACTGGGGTTGGATATAGACTCTGAAATATGCTGCATCTCTGAGTTTAACATTATTGATAATTTGGATAGTTTACAGACTGTTCAGCAGAATACATAGAAGATACCCCATTGGGTTCCTACTATCTCTAATGGCCTTTTGTCATTGTTATGTGTTATTAGTTACAGTAACTGGAAAAAACTCATTCATCAATATCATTCCAGATCTTTTTTTAGGTAAGTTAATGTGATGACAAGCCTGTGAACGTAAGCAACGAGATGAGTAAACATTATTATCTAGTCAGTCTAGTCAGCAGCCGTATCAGTTTGTCTCAAGTGTGAATGTTTGTCATGGGAGTCGGTGTGACGCGCTATCAGAACTGTGATGTCGCTTTAGAGTATTTGGAGGAACTGCACCTTCCCATGTAACACATTATTTTTGATCACAGTTAATAATAATGCATTGTTAGTGTTCTGGGAGCAAGAAGACACAAATTTGGATTGTTTTCAAAGCACATTTGTGGCAAAGACACGTTATTCTCTTTTGAATAGTCAAAGCTGATTATAGAGGGTTGCTTGAATGCTTGATGCAGCTTTCATTTCCCTCTTTTAATTATACAGTGCTCAGTTATCTGAAAAAATCAAATTCTCTAGATGTAGTTTTTGGTCCCCTGTGATCTGTATCAACCCGTAGTGCAACCTCTTCATAAAATATACAAGTGCCTCCATCGGGAAACATACATGTTAGGCATACAGACGCACTTGAATAAAATGGTGAAATATGAGTCCAAATGAGATGCATCTTGTTCTATAAGACTGGTTCTATATTTGGCAACAGTTTTGCATCATTTGGGACCTACATTATCCCTGCAAACTTATACTTCCAGTTCACTTAGCTGGTGCTCACTACAATATCCACTTAGCCTTATTGGAATATGAGCAATTTAGTGGCTCAAAATTGCTCTTGTAGTATTATCACTCTCACTGTAAAATAGATTATGGCACATCCCGAACATCCATTACTTACTGATTTGACCAAAGTGACAATAAAATCCGCTTATTCTCAGATTGAAGACAGTTTCCTGCTTTGTACAATTAAACACGCTCTCATCGTTACATGTGCATGTGCTTTCCTGCTGGTGCCCTGATGTATCCGGGTCAGCGGAGCCTGAGCAAGCCACCAGGTGTTTACTTTGTTAAATAAAGTGACGTTTGTGTGCAATCGTGGGTGTGTGTCTGTGTGCATATGGATGTTATCTTCAATGTGCAGGGGCAACAACAGCACAGGGCTTTTCCCAGCCCCCTCTGTCAGTGTTTGTACCTGTGAGGCTGTTTTTTTTTTTAGTTGTAGGAGGTGTGTGTGTATGTGTGTGTGTGTGTGTGTGCGTTAGTGAGAGAGAGAGAGGGAGAGAGAGAGAGAGCACTGAGTAAGGTTGTGCTTATTCATGTTTCTATATAGGACAGGTGTGTTTCCACGCAGCAGCTCTGCAAACAGAGGAGCAGAAAGTGCACAGACCCAAACATTTACAGTTTGGGTGGGGCGGTTAACTGGTACTTAATATGACAGTTATATTGACTTTTGATTTGCATGGCTTACACTTTTGTCATCTAAACCCTGGTAATGTCACAAGTGACCCTTCCTTTGAATCTTGAGTTTTGATGTATGTGTTTTGTGTATGGGTAAGGGTAGGGGCATTGAGTGATGACATAGTTACAGCTCTGCTATTTATAGACGGAATAAGAGCATGCATCTTTACTGATGCACCTCCAATGATTATTGCAATTGTTTATTTTTTTTCCAGCGACCTAGCAGGAGCGGTGGTTATGGAAAACACCTATAGGCGAATCAAAGAGTGGTAACAGACTGGCAATCATCTTCATCATTCGCAGTCTAATTATGAGCAGCCTCATTGTTCTTGTAATCATTATAACTGCCACATTCATCAATAGTGACTTTTATTTTCAGTGTTATTAGCACAGCTGTACGCTAATCATCATCATTATCTTCATCACATCCTGTGAAGGCAGGACTCCACACGCAATGCACAGCGTGTGTATGTGTGTGTGTAAGTTATTGATTACTTTATAGTTTGACAAACTTACAGATCACTGTCCGCTCCTGTCTACTCTCCGCCACACACACACACACACACACACACACACACAGACACACACACACACACTCGCACACACAGAAGGGAGACTCCGGGGTTTGCCTTCTCCCCCGCTGACACAGAGGGAACCGTCTCTGAATCACATGCGTGCTCTTCTATTTTTTTTAGGAATTGTTTTCAGTATCAGCACCCAGAGGAGAAAATGATGAGAGCTGACAGGTTGTAGAGAGGGGAGGGAAAGATAGTGGAAAGGAGAGAAATGAGTGGGTGTGATAATTCAGAATGTGGTTAGACTGATGTGCGTTGGTCGCAGGTCATTTTGTGTCGTGAGTGGGCAGTCGGTACAATGGTCAAGGCTTCAAAAAAGACACAAAACCAGAACACTCTTCTTTCTCTTTTTTTTTTGCAATCGTGAGTCCGCCTCCTTGACTCGCTCTCTCTCTGATTTGAACTCTCTATATCCTCATCTTCTTACTATATCTGTTGAGTTTACTGTGTTAGTGTTTAATTCTATTAAACACATTTCCGCTGCTAGCTGTATTTCTTCTTTCTGGTGTGGAGAATTGTTGCTCACTACGATTCTTTTAGCTCTTCATGTAGTCTCCCTCTTCCTCCTACTCCTGTTTCATTTTGCCTGTGGATACAACACATCTATTGTTCTCGCTGGGCTTTCCCGTGCTGCAAGTCTACACACACACACACACATACACATACACATACACATACACATACACATACACATACACATACACACACACACACAAGTGATAATCAATACTGTGAGGTACAATTTACCATTACGCTACACAGTGCAGTGCGCGAAGATGGATCCAGGAACCTGG
>CAAKHC010004580.1:6253-33153 GCA_901007825.1 Macroramphosus scolopax | reverse complement strand
TTTAAAAAGAAACGTAAAACTGAAAAAGTAAAAAAGTAAAAAAAAAAAAAGTAATGTAGGCGTTTATACGTAAAAAAAAAAAAAAAAAAATTTA
Source organism: Macroramphosus scolopax (assembly GCA_901007825.1). Classification (NCBI taxonomy): domain Eukaryota; kingdom Metazoa; phylum Chordata; class Actinopteri; order Syngnathiformes; family Centriscidae; genus Macroramphosus; species Macroramphosus scolopax. Next base: position 33,059 of record CAAKHC010004580.1, on the reverse strand, counting down.
AAAAATTTTTTTTTTTTTAATCAATTTTTTTTTGTAATATAGTATAACGGCGGTATTTTTTATAATACCGGTATTGTCTTTAGATATCGAGTTGTACGATATTATCGGTATATTGCCCAAGCCTAGTGTGTATGATGAGGTTCAGGTTGAGGTGCAGAGATGGCATCATATCCAGAGAAATCCTCGCCCCCTTCCGGCAGCGTGACAGGTCTTCCCAGCTGTGACGGCCGTCTCCTCTCGTGTTTTATTGCTTGCAGAGCCACACGTGCACTTTCAAGCTAAAACTAAAGTGGGACTGCATCCTTTCGTCCTCCTTTACCTGCTGGTCCAACAGCAGTGTGGCAAGATGATGTCATCAATGTGGATTTTCCAGTTGAAAATTGACAATTTATAGTACCTGTCACGCAGTTAATTGAGGGGGACGAGGTTTAGTGGGTCCAGTCTGACATCATATTTATACTTGTTAGACACTCTAAGTGTGTAAGACTGTGTGTGATGATGTTTTCTGTCCTGCTGGCAGCTTTGTGAGGTCGCAGTGCTCCTTGCCCTCTGTATCAGATTTATACACTCCAAGACAATATTGGCTAGGTAAGTGTGTGTGTTGTGAATGTGTTAGTGGCACCGTGTTTGTGGGGCAGTCTGTGCAGTGTGCTAGCAGTGTGTGTTGTGTTTGGCAGTGCGTCTTCGTGGCAGGTTGTAGGTCTGCGTGCACATTCGGTGATGTGTGTGAGTGTGTTTTTTCGTGGCAGTGGTGTGCAGTGTTTGTGAAGAATACTTTGTATTACTACGTGTGTGTGTGTGTGTGTTGCATGTGGCAGTAGGAGAGCCGTCACTCGGTCGCCGTGTCTCCCTTCTCCTCGGCGGTCGCCGGGCAGTCTTGCGGCCGGTGTTTGCATTGGCTGAGAGAATGCCGAGAGACTGCTCTTGATTGTCGGGCGAGGCAGGAGGACTGGGCGGCGCAGTCACAGGATGCATCCTGGGAAAAACACATTATATACTTCAACACGGATATATTCTGTTAAAAAGGATGAATAGAAGAACATATTTGCATTCATACTTTGGCATTGTACAAAAACATGGGCTCAAACAAGCAGAATCAGCGGTATGGTCCTTTAAGTTTAAAATACAAATCTTCCCAATGGTCTCACCTCTGTCCCGGATCCTGCAGCTCCAGCGTTGCTCATCGTTTCCTTCCCTCCGCCCAGGATATTAACCATCTCATCTCCGGCTGTCTGTCTCATAAACCTCTTATTGACAATCCTGGTCACATTGTCGTTTCCTCCGGACAGTCCTGCCAGGCCTCCTCCCACACCGGCCGGCAAACATTCTGGCTTGGGCTCGTCCAAGAAACCCCCCAAAACACTCGGACCTCCGAGGCTGTCTCTTTGCATTCTCTCTGCGGGCAGGGTGACGCCTCCCTGGCTACGGCTGATGCAGACGTTCTTGATGAACTCCTGGACCAGGCCTCCGTACCGCTGAGCACTGGGTTCAGATCCACAGATTGCCCCAACAGAGGGCTTTCCTGCAGGAGGAGGATGCCGCGCTGGGCTGGCACCCTGGCTGGCTCCTAAACAGACCAAAGACTTGTATTATAATGACCTGGTTTCAGTGACAGAATAATAGATTTAGATATGCGTTGTCATAGTTGGACAAATGATATTAATGATAACTCCAAGAGTTCCAAGAAGCCTTTCGGAATGGTATTCAGCCATCATTCCTTTTGTCTTTACAACTTTCGTTCTCCGTCAGTACAGTCTCTTACCTCCGTCAGCCCTCCAGAGTGACTCCGTGCTTCCAGAATGTTCCACCACGCTGAAGAGGCTGGAGAGGCCGTCGGTGAGGCCGCTCAGGACGGGACTGTCTCTGGTGGTGGTGGAGCGAGCCCATGCTGAGCCTCCGCCTCCACCGATGGATCTCTGCTGGAGGCTCCACAGGCTGCGGTCTCTGGAGGAGGAAGTCCCGTCCAGTCTGGAGGTGGAGCCTAAACACAGAACATATATCTCACACTTATGTAGAAGAAAATCAAAACTGATTTGAACACATTTTACTTGAGATAAAAAAAAGTAATATGAAAAAAATATACCAGAAGACACGCGGCGTTGAAGTTTCGGGGAGCCATACTTGGGTGAACAGCATGGCCTCTCAATCCGGCTGTGAACTTTATCCAGAGATGTTGATATCTGGCGGGTTCGAGCTGACGCTAACGAGGAGGTGGTTGTCGACGAGGGTCGTGGGGACCAGGCTTTGGAGTGTAGGCCCGCCCCCCTGCTGCCGGGGAGGTGGTCGGTTTGAAGCCCGACGCTGACGCACTGGGCAGCTGTCTGGGTGGACCTGGTGGACACGCCGACCGCCTGGAAAGATGTGATGGAAGTGAAAAGAGAGAGGTGATTCTAAATATGCTGTACGGCTGCAGAAATCTCATCTTCTAAAACACACAATGTCTTTCAGTACCTGACTTCCGGGTTCCTTGCCGGAGGTCCTCTCCAGAGATGAAGAGCGAATGGCCTGGCGGACACAGTTGGTCATCTCCTTCATGTCATCGCTTAAGTTAGCTGAAATCTCGCCGATCTCCAGGCCGTGGAAGGCCGACGAGGACGTCATCCCATCGACCAGGCTGCTTGCCGAGCCACTGACGCCGTTGTTGACGACACTGGGGATTGAGCCGGCGATGCATCCGCTTCTGCTCTCCAGTAGCTCTCTGTGCTGCTTGGACAATGAACTCAACCACTGCTCATACGAGGACGAAAAGGAGGATGCAGGCTGTTGTTGCTGAGCCTCCAGTGTTTCTGCCACAGCTACGTCTGCGTCAGAGCCACTCAGTCCCAGGAAGGCGCCCCCGTTCAGGTTCTGCTGTTGCACTTTGACCTCCCTTCTTTGGTGCTCCATGCGTCGAACAGCAGGGGGACTGTAGTAGATCCGGATGCCGGTGCGGTCAGGAGCAGTGTAGCTCTGCTGGACCGACTCTAGATCCGGTTCTGATCCGACTAAGCTGCTGCAGGAGCCACTGGGGCCGTCCCATGTTTTACATGTGTCTCCTACCTCTGGGGCCTGAGATGAGAATGAGAGAAACCAGTATAAAACGATGATTAATCATATTTTACTCCCAGCTATTTCATTCATGCTGCCTCAACATCGAGGGGGAGGAAGAGGAGGAAGATGAGAACAGTAATGATCAGGATTTAACAGACATTTCATTTCTACATGAGTATAAAGGATTTCAACAAGCCTTCATCTCACTACTCTTCCCAAAGATAGTCAAGACGCACAAACTAAATACTGCAACTTTATAATCATTATCATTAACCTCATTAGTGAGATAGGTCCAGTTCTTCCTGGTGATGTCACCGAGGTCGGAGTGAATCAGAAGCGGCAGGACTGCAAACTTGATTTTGTCTTTCTGGTCAGCTGTTCCGTTGACTTCTGGCCCGTCAAGCTCTGATGTGGATTTGGTCCTTGAGTTCATGGGAAAAAGGCATATTAACATTCCGTTAAAAAGCAATGCAAAACAGTTCCAAACTCATTTTGTAGTTGAATTTAGGAAACTTGAAACTTTGAAAGAATCTGCTCTCACCTCGGTTGCCCTGTTCCTTTAGCGACGCCGGTATCTGCAGAGCTCTCACCACCCGATGACTTTGACTGTGGGGACAAAGATACAGGCGGTCAGCGCAGCACAATTACTGAATCTACATTTTACATCTTATTAGCATTTAAATGGCCAGTATCATTTGCACAGATTGTCTTCATTTCAATTTTTTTTTCACACCCTGATGTTCACACACATTCTGCTCTACTCCTGCAGGAATATCTGTGAGACACAAACACAGGAGGTGACGCTGAGTCAGTGTTTCACCCTCAGAGGAGAGGGACACGCACAGAAATCAAGCTGCCTTTACACTAACTGGCCTGTTGGGGGCGTGAGAGTTAAAGCTAACAGTCTGAGCCGTAGATCATGAGTGAAGTTGATGGTAGATTAGATTTGTGGGCGATAGGGCGTGACACGGACAGACAGGCAGACGGCAGAGGATGTCATAATACTGTAAGAGAAGCCTCCTGCCGAGCTCCCGGGACGACAAGAAGATAGAGAGGATCACTGTTAAAGTAAAGGAGGACAAAGACGCTCTCAAAGCGAAGCGAGCATGTGTAGTGGAGGCGATGAGTAACACTAATCTTACAATGTGTATCTGGGACTTTGGTTCTGACTAATGGCCACTTTAAACACTGATGCAATCCCTATTCATCCCAGCCTGACATGTTGCAGCAGCTTGGCAGTGACTCCGCTGGTGTACACTCAGCGGACCTGAATGACCATATTTCTTTTAATAAACGGCAACCTGACCACGTTGGTCCGACCCAGAGTTGGACCCCAGGCAGGTATATACGCTTGCAAATACATGTAAAGCCAACGCTGTGTGTGTGATGCTGCATGAAGTTGCAGAAGAAATAAAGGTTCCTCTTCTTTCAGTGGCTCACTGAAGTGAAGAGGAGTCTGATCACTTTGGGGCAGAGCTAATGTAGTGTGATCGCCGCGGCTCACCATCTCTGGGTCTTCTAAATGTTTAATTGAACTTCAAATAAACCTGGGAAATCATTCGTTGGCACTGACGATACGAGATTAAGTGTACCGAGACACACAAGACTGCTGATGTCCTTCTTATCTCTGACACATACGCTCGGCTTCTCAGATTCCATCATCCCAAGATACATTCCCTCCTAATCTCGCCTTCATCTTTAACATATTTCTCTCACTCTCACACACACACACGCAAACATGCAGCCCATCATACCTTCCCCTGCTGTGTCGAGGCCTCTCTCACTCTCTGCTCACACTGAGCTCTCTCCTGGCTGAACCTCTCCAGCAGCTCCAGCTTCTCTCTGCCCCAGTTCCTCTCTCCGATCTGAAGCTGATTGGTCCACAGGTGGGTCATGGCGGAGAGACGGCAGAAGAGGAGGCAAACATTAGAGGAGTTGTTATGTGCTCCAGACTGACGATGGACAAATAAACGTTTTACTCATAGATTCAAATACAGTGAAAATAAATGATTCCCCTATTTGTTGAGGACCCGCTTGAACCCCCCTCAATGATCCATGGGTGGTCCCCGGACCAAACGTTGAGAACCGCTGCTCGATGCAACCTCACATGGTGACTTAAATAGCCTGATATCCTTACATTTAAACACACACACATATATTAACCTGTTTAGTTAAGTCCATCACGGCTGCGTAGGACTCAGCCAGAAGGTGTTGGTGTTCCTCACGCTCCCTCTTCAGCACCACCTTCAGGTCTGGAGGATCCACTGCGTCGGTGGAGGACTTGCCTGCTTTGGTCTCGAGCTGGACGGAACAAACGACATATAGCATCATATATATGAAACATTACAGCCATCTTTGCCTTCATCTTGAACAACTCAGGCACATTCAAAATTCGTTGTGAATTTGTCTGATTCTGTGTTTGGGTCTCAATGATATGAGTCATTTGACCGCGCTGAAATGGGAATTTTCTGCCTCTTCTCGCATGTTTCACGCTTGCAGTGGGAACATTTCATGAATGATCTCATTGAGGATTTCCTAGGAATAACGCTTTCTGCTGCTCAATAAAGATGTTTATGTTATGTTGAGGTTCACAGCATGATGAGACACCGACAAAGAGACAGTAGAGACTCTTTTCAGAAAGTTGCTGATGGCTCTTTTTTTCAACTCAATGAACTTTTTTTTCGTCATGGTCTTCTTCTCTTATAATTTTTCTTTGCTCCATAAAACTCTCCATGAACTCTCTTTCATCTCAATCTTCTTTCTCACACATTCAAACTCACCATCTCTCCCTTCCTCTTCAGCTTTTCTATCTTTCTTACGATGCGTCTCCAACTTACCTCAATGAATATCATCTTTACTCACAACCCTTTCCCAGAGTCTCACCTCCTCTCCTTCTCTGTACAATGTTCTCACCCTCCATTTCAGGCTCTCTCCCCCCCGCCTACCGTCCCCATAAATTGGGAACGCTGTCACACAGCCTGTAGGTGGGATTGCATGAAATTTTTATGAGCAGCTCTGCTTTCCCTTTCCCTCTGTCAGAGCCTCATAGTTCACACAGTCGAGACTAGCAGGCCCATCATTTTGACAAACAGGACACACACACACACACACACACACACACACACACACACACACACACACACACACACACCAGACCGATCAATCCTCGCCCTGCCCCTCTCAGTCTGGCTCCGTGGCACTGATCTCCGTATATGGTGGTAATGGATCTGTCTGGTAGCCAATCACAGTATAACACACGCACACTTCGCCGAGCTCCAGACTCCGTTGGCAACAGCGTGATTCGTTAATGATGAACGCGGCCTAACGAGCCCCGCAATCTTTAACGAGGTTTACTGCTGATGCATTAAGAGAGACGCGATTTTACTGGATGGATGAGTAACGTCTACTCACCATTTAGCCAGTTCAATTATTTCTATTTATCATCTAAACCCTTGTATATCAATTTCATTTTTTTACGACAATGATCTCATACTATAACAACATAGGTGAAATGGCACGTTCACATTCGTCACATTTAAGACGAGGTTTTCGACGGTGCCTCCTCAGGTATCCGGAACGTTTTCTGTTCATGGTATCATCACCCCATCGGCACATCAGCTGATGATGTAGGGCGAGCAACGCTCCTGAGACCAGATGTGTGCCAGTTCTTTAAAAACATAGCCTAGTTATTATTTCATACACACGACGTTAAATATAGTAATGCAAATAGCTGACTGCAGCGTAGCTGTGTAAGCATCAAGCTTGATACTAATCCCATTAGTTAAGGCGTGGTAGCCGGAAATTGAATCAGACACCTGTCACAAAGATCATAATGATCTTAAGTCTCTATTAGACCGCTGCGTGCTTTAACAAGTTCACTGACTTCTCTGTGGTCCATCCTGTATACTGTACTTTAACTAGAAGTAAGTGATGCAGACGGAACCGCTTCAAGAATCCTTCGTTGCTATGCATAATACATGAGTGAACATAGAGAGTATTATCTGTGTGTGTGCTGTATGGTTTTGTGTAGATCGGTCAAGCTTTCTGGAGTCCAATTTCTCCTTGGGACCAATAAAGTTCATCCAAACTTGTAACTTTCTCTCGCTTCTTTTTGTTTTTTTTCCCCGAATAAACAACTACATCGTGTTAACTGGCAAGTTTCTAGGTGGTTTGTCCTCCCGTTCATGTCATGCACCCTCCATATGTGGAGCAGATTCAACACATGTGGCGTGTGAACAGAACTTCGGGGCCGCTCTCCCCCTGTGTCATCATGTGCACAGCAGGGTTTTCCAGTCAGGATGGATGGCTGACGTGGACAAAAGCCAGAGGAGGCAGCGTTGTACTGCACGTGTTCGGGACTCTGGTCTTCGTTTCTACTTCGTTGACACTGTTTGTTCATCAGGCTGAGCGGCGAAGATAATTTCCTGCCAAGTTGCTTGACAGGTAGGACAGCGTTTGAAATTGAGATGACTCGTTCAACAAAGCAACAGCTGGATGAGCAGCATCACGCTGCCAGGACGCTTGGCACTGATGAGGGTTGGACGCACGCACGCACGCACACACGCTGTACTAAGATAGTTTACACATCAAAGGAGAGACTAAGGGCATAGCAGTGTTGTTCAAATGTGATTGTGTTTCACAGTCAAGATTGTCAAGTCACATCTGAAGTGATCATAATAAAATATGAATTTCGTATTCGTCTGGACTTCCGGCAGACTCCTGTCTCCACATGATGAATTGGTTTTGCCTAAAATGATCAAATTCAATCTTTGATTAAACCACCAAAGATATTGTCCGTCCATTTAATCTCATAGAAACCTGCAGACATGTAACATTGAGGAAAAGGGCGGCGTCTTATCTCTTGGAAACGCTCCTCCAACTCGGATTGGCTGCGGAGAAATTCATAAAACCGTTTGGAAGACGAACGACGTCGCACTGCAACACGACGGCAGATTCTCTCTGATCAAAACGTTGATTTATGACTCTCAAAGTGTGTTTGTAAGTGTTAGCCTGTGTGTGTGTATTCTTTTATGCCTACACTGCGGAGGACCAGAGTGTCCTTTTAGTCTCAGACTTTGGACAGACGGCTGGAGATTAGAATTAGCACGAGGCTAACAGTAATCAAATTAGATTATGGATTAAAGGCCCGTTTTTACTGCTCAGTGTCATCCAGAAGTCGGACATGAAGTTTCCCTTTGATGCTTTCTATAATTGTATGTCTGTATAGGTACGATTTCCACAGGTAATAAAATACATGAATATTAACTTAAATTAATTATTATTAATAATTATTATTATCATGTCTACTATTGATTTTACCCATTTTGAGATTGTGTGTTGCAGCGGAACCGGATTGAACTTGTTATATTAAACTATCATGAAAGGTTTCTCCTTGTGCTGCACTGTTGGTGAAGTTTCACCTAAATATAGCTGCTGGAAAACTAGATTGCTACTTTAAACAGCTACAATTACCCAGCGGGTGGTGCAATCATATTGGGCTTTTTTAATATTTAGTTTTCTTTCAGGATTTTTCCGTCTGAGATTAGATTTCAATTTGGTTTCCAAACATTCTCTATAAGCATATTATGTTGCCATAATGTATTTATAGAGGCGCTCATGTGAGAAAGGACTTGTTGTGAGCTACATTAGCAACAAACGCAGGACTCAGATATTCAAATCAAAGTCAGAGTGCTGCTCAGCCGCTCGGCTAAAGGCCGACCTGCAGGCACGACGGAGCTTTGAAAACCACCATCACAGGGTTTACTCAGGTGGGATATCGACAGATAATCTGTATTTTTTACGCAGTTTGTGGCATTTACTGTAACAGCATGTTTCTGGGTGGTTTTATAACAGAGGCTATTAATGAACGCTGCACCCGCCTCTGCTGCTATTAGGAGACAGACAGGACGACAGTGAGGGAGGAGAAAGCATTAAAACCATTACTCACAGCCTGTAGACGAGACAGAGCGAGCGGGGGGGTGAAACACCAGCAGAGACACATGAGCCACTGGACAAATCGAGAAGTAGGAATTGAATGACATCGACACTTGTCAAAATGAATACGAGAACTTCAGAGCAGAAATCTGAGCAAAGCAAAAGTCCCAAACCTCCATAAACTACTTGTTTAACTTCTTAGAATTGATGGTTTTAAATTGAGTAGAGGCTGATAAACCTTTCTGTTGTTGAGTGATTATATATTCCTCAGTAGATTTATTGTGGAGGCCAATTGGACCAAACCTTCCCACAACCTTTATTTCCCTTTTCCTTCCTGAAGTCTCTGCAGCTTTCTGAGCTCGAGGGCCTGACGGCTGTCAAAGTATGAAGCAGCAAATACCTCCGTGCTTATCAAAGCAATTAGATCAGCTCTTTGTGGGTGAAAGAAAGGATCGGGAGTGTTGTCAGTGACATATTTTTTTTACAATGCAGAGCCTGTTTGTCCGTTGGAAGCAACAACAACAACATTGGCCCGTGTCAGAACTGCACATACCAAAACAAAAGTTGCCATTGTTACAGTCTTGTGCTCTTATTGGCTCTCATGGCTGACCGATCCAGACATTTTGGATGTGTTGCTGTAACTTCTGCGGGCCTCTCAGAGCTCTTTGAGCAGTTCACAAGACAATCGAGTCCAAACTTGCAGCATCGTTTCACCTCTAATCTGCATCTTTTTGTGTTCTGCTCCGAAAACCCATCGGCGAGTAGATAATCCAAACATTTCCAAACATCGTTTCACTTCCTCTTCCTCACCTGCGTGATGAGGCTTTTAAGTTCGGTCCTCTCCACTTCCCATGATGCCTTGGCCTTTGCAAACTGCTGGGTGAGTTCCTGGGAGCCTTGTCTCTCCTGTCGCAGCTCACCACTCAAATCCTGCAGCGCCACCTTCAGGTCTGCTAAGGTGCTGCTCACAGCACTCGACTGGAGAGAAAGACGGGTGTTCAATGTCAGTGTGTGTGTGTGTGTGTGTGTGTGTAAGTTTGTCATGGTACCCACCTTGATTGTCGGGCTGAGTGGCTGTTCGTCTGCAGCAGCCTTCTTGTCCGTCTGGTGGGCGGGGCTTGTCAGGTTCTCCTCTTCCAAAAGAAGGTAGAGGTCCTTCAGGCTGTTCATCTAAAGAACCAATCACAGAGCAGTCTCTTGGCTCAATCAAAGGACGTATAAAAGGCAGCGACTGATTATAACGGCAAAGAAAGAAAAGCATGGCCTGAGATCAGTGAGCCTCTTCACCACATTGTGGTCTGAATCTCCTCATACCTCCAGGACGTCCTTCCACTCTGTATCCTTCTTGCAGCCCAGCCTCCAGTGTTTGAGGAAGCAGCGCAGTTTGAGGCTGAGCAGCAACAGGGCCTGTTTGAGGTGCTGGGACTCCTGCACCAGCAGGGTCCTCTCCTGGCCCCACAGCTTCTGCTGGAGCCGAGCCTGCAGGCCCAAACTCTGCAGCTGGAAGTCCCGACGGAGGAGAGCTTTCTGATGCTCCTCCTGGAGCTGAAAGGGCGAGAGACAGTTTGAAACAGGGCAACGAGGAAGGAGACGAGATCGAACGAACTTTTAGCTTCTAATGGAATGAGATAGATTCAATTCATTCATCTGTGTATCTCCGCAGTGTAAATGTTGCAGGCCGACCTGTGTGAGTTTGAGACTGATTTCTCTCTGGGCCTGCGTCGCCTTCTCCGGCTCCTCCGGAGCTCCGAGAGAAGACTCCTCCGCTTCACACAGCTGCGTCTGGAGGTCACTGGGATGGACAGGCTGGGGGACAGAGAGAGGGAGGAAGAGGTTAGGATGACTGGGCAGTACAGATAATGATGGAGGGGGGGAATTTAGGAAGAAACAGGAAGAAGGGGAGGGAAACAAAGTGGAAGGTACGCAGAGATTATGAGACAAGATGTATGAGTAAGAAAAGGAATAGAAGCAAAGGAAAACACACACACACACACACACTCTGACAGGCCTCATTTGGCTGCTGAGTGACGGCAACCCACCGACCCACCACTGGACCGTTAATGTCGTCTTACACCCTCCATCACCCAACACCAATAGCTTTCCTCCAGGGATCACGCCCTGTATCAACGTGTTATTTAAAGGAACGGTCTCCCACTTTCATGAACACAAAGTTGTTGCAGAGAGGTAGATGGGTTCTGCCTACCAGTCACATCGAAGCTCTCTAATTATCAGTCAAAAATATGACTTTCTAACTGCGTACTAACCAAAATAAGTAGTACACGCCGGTTGCCTTTAGCAGGATTCCATTTACAGCAAGTATGTAACATCCCATAAGACCACAAACTGTCATTTGAGACCGACAATTTTCTCATCTTCCTCTTTACAACTAAATAAACATGTTTAAAAAACTGGCGCGATATTCCTTTAAATTATATAGCTGGATTCAGGGTGAGGTTAGCATCGAGTATAGAGGAATATCACAAAGAAACTGTGACTAAAGGTTTTGTGTTGAATACAAACACACTCTGTGCTACAGAGGCTTTTGTTGCTCTTTTCTGCTGCAAACACAACTATCTTTGAAATATCTGACTCCCTCCCATGTTGTTGTTGTGTTTTCCTTCTATTTCAGTCCCCCACTCCCATTCAGCGACTTGGTCTTGGATAAAGATGCAGACACACATGGCCCGGGGGTACAAAGGAGACACGCCAGGGAAAGGTCAACCAAACAAAGGTCTTTTCTTCCTGTCAGAACCACTGCTGATGGTGAAGTCACTGTTTATGTTTGTTCACAAAACCGTATTGCCGGCATGGGTTGTCCCTTCTGAACCGCCGCAGTTATTTCAAGCTACGATATGTAATATATTCCTAATATCCTTGTATGTTTCCTCGAGCAGACGTCATATGAGAACACACAGCAGGTCTCCGTATTTAAGGCCCACGTTTGAGTGAATTGGGACATTCAGTAATGTGCAGGAAATATTCAGTTTCACGGTGTTCCTCAGAAGATGTTAGATGTTTTCATCAATGCATTCCTCTACACCAGCACAGTCTTTCACATGAAAGAAACTGTATATCAAGGTCACATGAGGACAACTAAACCATCTCCATGGCAACTGTAAAGAGTCTGTCTGCTGAAGAAGTTTGTGATATGTAGTTGATATGCGTACGCACGCACGCACGCACGCACGCACGCACGCACGCACGCACGCACGCACGCACGCACGCACGCACGCACGCTCGCACGCACGCACGCTCGCACGCACGCACGCACGCACGCACACCTTACCATTGCATCATCTGTCTCATTGTCTTCCTCTTCCAGCCGCTCGGCTTCCTGGTTGGCTGTCTTGTTGACGTCTGAATGGCTGTTTTCCTCCGTGTCACTTTGGAAGTCCGGCTCTGATTGGTCCCTATAATCAGGCTGCTGCATTCATGCATGGGCAAGTTAATGAAGGAAAAGAAAAACAAACATACAAAGAAAATCATAGGAGAGAGGGAGAGACAGGAGACATTGTGGTCCAAAAGCAAAAGTATGGAAGTGATGGGAAAGAAAGGAAAACAAGACAAACACAATAATAAGAATAGAAAATAATACAACCAAAACGGTGTCCGTCCATGTGACGACACAAAAATAAAACAGAAATCATTCATGGATCTCACAAGACAAAGAAAAGGATGTACAGGAGAAAGAGCTTGGTCAATGAGGAGAAGGAGAGAGTGGAGCAGAGAAAGAAAAGGAGAATGGAGGGAAGAATAAATGGCTGAGGGGGAGGAGAGGGAAGAGACACGCAAGAGGACAAGGAGGAGTTGGCGGAAGGGAAGAAAAGAAGGAGGGAAAGGGAGGAGGAGATATAAGACAAGGAGGAGGGCAAGAGAAGGAGTTAGGATGAAAGGTCAGAGCGAGGGGGCGAAAGAGCAACAGGGAGCAGGTGGAGGAGAAACGAGCGCAGTGGGGAATGAGGGAAGTAGAGGGCAGTGAAGGAAGCCATGAAGAGGAGATAAGAAGGAGCGAGGAGAAGAAGAGAGGAGGATTCAAAACGAGGAAAGGGGGGGATGGAAGAGAAGTGCAGTTATGGTGCCCATGCAGAGAGAAAGAGGAAAGGAAGAGGGGACAAAAGGAAGAAGGGGAAGGAAAGGGGGAGATCGGAGGGGGTTTGGGACTCAGAATTGGCCTCTAATGGAGTCTAAACATGAACGTTTATTTACTTCAAACTACGTTAAATTTCATCCGTTTCACTTCAAACAATTTAATACGAACACGCTTCTCTTTATATAAATACAGTAAAGCAAACTGTAAGTACTAGGGTGTGTTTTGAATAAAGTCTTATGATTTCTTGATGAAAATATATCTGAGTAATGATCCTTTATATTGTCATGCAACAAACAGGCTCCATTTGAGGCCTAAAGCAGCATTAAATGCCAGGTTAGGAGGCAGATCAACAGCATGCAGAGAGATTCACAGCAGCAGCCCAAATCTGATCACAGACAAAGTTCTGTTCTTCATCGTTTCATATTTACGAGTCTTGAAAGGCAGGTGAATTTAGAATAAGGGAGGATCTGAATGTAATGGGTCTCAGATCTCTCCTTGATGTAGTTCATCTAATGCAGTCATCAGATCTGAGCGTGCTTTGTAAATCTATTCACTCGGAGGAGGTAAAGTAAAGTGTGCTCAGATGGGTTTGGGGGTGTTACTCAGCCAAGCCTGTGGTCGGGCTTTAGACCAAACACAAAACTGAGGAATAAAAATACCAACTGGAGACAGTTGAAGACAATCAAACAAAAAAAAGGCTTCAAAAGAACTAAATAGAATGAGGAGGACTGAGGGAGGGTTGAGCTTGTACCTTCTGTTTGCTGATCTTCAGTCTGTCCTGCGTGTCTCCAGAGCAGGGTGAAGCCTGGGGAGACGCCCCTTCAACCTGAGGGTCCCTCACACCTGCTGGGGGTTTACCCACGCTGTCGACACGCTCCACAAACACCTGCAGCTGGGCGTGTAACGCCTGCAGCCTGCTGGTCAGAGCCCCGACCAGAGGCCGGTCTGCCAGGTCGGACAGCTCGGAAATCTAGAGAACAAATAAACAACCAGTCGTTTAGACTATTACCAACAGGTGCAACCTAACTGTGAGGACCACACAGGACATGTACCTGGCTGTGAGGCTGAGGTTTCTCCAGGTCACACGGCTCTGCTGCCTCGTTGCTGCAGACTTTGTGATAGATGGACGGGGAGGAGGAGAGGCAGGTGGACTCGGGGGAGGTGAGGAGCTGTATCGCCGTGGAGACCAAGCGAGCCTGGTCCCTCATGGCCAGCAAGGCGTCATGGTCCTTCTGCCCCGTGCACCCGGTGAGAAGGGTCGCTGCGTCCGCGTTGTCCTCCATCTTTGTTTTACGTTCCTTCATTTCCAGAGCGTCATTCTCGCCCCCTACTGGCTCCTTGCGGTGTGGCGGACTGACGGAGAAACAGAGAGAAAAATGCTGAGTGACTATTTCTTTCCGTTTGAATTTGCCTCTTTATTCTTGCAACAAGGTCTTTAAATAGTCAGTTGAAAATATGACAATACCTGGTAGGGAGGCACTCGGCTGAGTCTCCAGCCTCCTCATCTGTCTCCAGAGCCAGTGGTAAAGAGGAGGAGAAGGGAGCGTGGTAGGAGGCCAGATCACAGCGCTGCAGGTTGGACAGAAGCACTCGGTTCTCGTACTGCAGCTTCTTCACCTTCCCGCTCAGTTCTCCCATCTGAAGCCTCGCTAGTCTGAGCTCTTCCTCCTGGGGGGGAACATCTGTGCTGATGAGCACCGCCCCCTCCTGTATGGAGTGCACCGAGCTGTCATTGAGCAGCCCGTCGGTCAGCGACGTCAAGGAACCGGACGACAGGGCGGACGGTGGCGGCGGGAGTTCCGATTTAAAGCGGTTGATTTCATTCATCAGGAGTTTATTCTGCTCCTCCATCTCGATCAGAGACCTTCTCAGTAGATCCGCCTCCTCCTCCACAAACTGGAGGTGTCTCTGGAGCTCCATGACGTTTTCAGATGAAGCCCCTCCCCCGAGCACCATGGTCCCTCCTCCTAGGCCGAGCCCTGCCCCCAGGCCGCCGCTAACGCCAGTAAGATCTTGAGGACCGTCTAAAGAAAGGAAAAGACGAGCAGCGGTGACACACCACAGCGGAGCGAGCAGGAAGTGAAGAGGTGAGGAATGACTTCCTCTCCATCATGAATCATGTAAGTATAAATATTTCCAAAGTGGAAGAAGGAGGTTCATCTTATAGGAATAGTCAGCCAACATCTTTCCTCTACATGAAGCCTCTTTTCATGTCCTGCTTTATTATTGAATCAGTGCTTTGATGAATATTTCTGTAAAAAATCGAACAAATTATAATTCTGTTTCAAGGCTTCCATCTATGAAGACGCTGAGAGCTTTTTTATTCTACAATAAAGCATTGAAAAATAAAGAAATAGTTCCTAAAAGAATTCTGAAATGACCTCTGAGAAGAGTTCGAGAGCTACCTTGCTTCATGTCGTCCATCTCGGCTCGGAGCCCCCTGTTCTCCACCTCCAGCTCCACGATGCGCCGACTCAGCAGGTTGGCTTCGTCCTCCACCAGCTTCAGGTGGACTCTGACCTCCGCCTCGCGGGTGTGGGGGGAGTCGGCAACCTGGCAGGAGGCGGTCAATATTAATGAGGCGATTTACATACGTTTAATCACTTGCCGACCTTTAAAGTAATATTCCAGGAGTTTTCAAACCTCAAATTCATAGAACATTCGGGAGGAATTCACCAACAAACATCAATGCAATCTAAACTGCTCTTCCAGCTCTTCATACAGAATAATGTACTTGACCTTCTTTGTTAATTCACCACTAAATCTCTTTCCCACTTTGCTCTCTAATCTCTGTCTGACATTGAAAAACGAAAATCTTGCAAAAACCTCTCACTCGTGCATGAAGAGTCGGTCCTTTCACTACATTCGTCAAACATACCTCCTCCACGGTGATGGAGGCGTCGACGTCTCCGTACAGGGACCTGTACTTGGACAGCTCCTCCTTCATGGCCTCGCTGTCCTTCACCAGCTTGGTCAGCTTCTTGCACATGAGAGCTGATTCCTCTTTGGCAAAGTGGAGCTGACACTTCAGGTCTGAACTGTCCTCCTGCAGCGACGGGAGGAGGAAGAGGAGAAGAGCACTGAGGTGACGTTTGATACCGAACCTGTTGCAGACCAGAGAGGCCGACATGCACACCGACCGCTGATGCGGTTGATCCGCGCTAATTACGATCCGTCCAATCAAAGAAGCAGACATTTGTAGGTTGTGTCGGATCCACTGAGTCATGACAACATCGGGGGCGTTTGTTCAGACCGTCGATTCCAGGTAGAAAAACATGACAAGAGAATGATTCAGACTTCCTCTCAGGCAATCAGAGGAAATTGTATATCATTTTCTTTTTAAAATAGCATCTGCACGTCACTCCTGAGCCAGACTGAGGCGCAATTAAAGGCAAACAGATCAAGATTCTTTAACGGGAAAATCAATCTGTTGGAGTAACGGTAGACATTCAGTGTCCAACCTGAGCGGGTGAGACGAAGAGGAGGGGAGCGAGGCACTTCATCTATCATGGGAATGTTTCTGAGATGGACACACACACACACACTCAGAGGACACACGACAAATTGGCCTCAAACTCCCAATCTGCAGACGAATGCACGTCAACATTAGAGGTCAAAGGTGAGAAGCTCCAAACCCCTTTATTGATGTAACAATATCGTTGTTGATTTCTCGTCTACTGTTCCTTAAATTCGAGCCACCACATTGCGATTACATTACATTTGATGAATTGTCTTTCGTTCAAGTTAAACTACAACGACAGCGGACCAACCGCTCAGGTCGGAGTCCTGCTGTGTTCGTCCCTCGTGAGGCTTCACAAAAAATCCACCGGAAAAGCTGAGAAACTCCAGCTGAACACACTCATTAGTGGTTCGCCTCAGACGTCATCTGGAAACCGAATTGAACTCCGAGCAGACTCTTCGGGATATTAAAAAATAAACTCTGGAAGTTCACCAATGACCCGGCCGACGGCGACTCCACCGCTCAGTGGAAAGAGTTAGCGATACATCATCTCTCCGACTGCGTCATCTTTAAAGAGCAGCCACTGCGACCACAAGCAACAAGGACGGGATGACAAAGGGTTCTAGGATGTGGAGCAGCAGCACATGTTTAGATGAGTCAGCTGGGCCGGGTGGTTCCCTCCTGTTCTGCTGCCCCTTATTACAGGCTTGTACCCGATCCTACCTAGAAGGATTATAATGCAAACTGGCAAAGATGTTTATATCTCCGACTCATCCCAGACTCAGTTACAACTGCTGCTGACATGACGTGACCCCGTGCAACCAGTCCTCATAAGTAAGTCTGTGTTTGTATCCGTTTTATGGCCTGAGGAGTATTTCCAACCACATTAAGGGAGACGAGGGGCGGCGGATTCGACGGCCTTTTATGGCGTGCGGCTTGGAGAGGAAGTCGACGCTCACTTTAACAGCCAGTGAGAGAATTCTCTTTCCCCGCAAACACCTTCTGTTGTGAGTCGTTCGGTTTTAATCTCCCTGCAGCTTTTCAGCAGTGTCTTCTTCTCGTATTTGGGGAGCAGCGGCTCAGAAAAGTTGGTCGAGGGAAGAGATGGTAGATTTTAAGTGTTATGCTGAGCCTGATCTGCGATGTGAAATGTAAACAAAGACGCTGCTTGCAGGATTACATTCAGCACCAACAGCCTCAGGGCAGGATGAGGGGCAGAAGAGAGGCTGAGATGGATTTAAAACACAGGATCCACTGATCTGTCTGTTCAAACTGCAGTCAGCGAGATAGCGTGGGGCCTCCAGAGGAAATAGGTCAAAGACAAAAGAGACATATAGGCGGCGCAACATTTAAGAGGTGGGACACACGGCTGCCAACAGGGCCGTCCTGGGCCGAGACAACCTTTACATGTCTGCTCTGAACTCCATTTGCATTTCAGGCAGAGAAGAAGAGAATTTAACAGCTGTTTCAAGGAAGATCCTGCAAATAAAACAGCTGAATAACTGGGAATCTCCAGAAGCTGCATGTGTGTTGTTTATACAGTCATATAGTGTGGCTGTAGTGCTGCTGCAGCTTTAACTGATGGGAAATATTTAGCTTTGGAAGACTGGAGGACCACAGAAAGGAAAACATTTTCTGTTACTCAAATTGGATATTAAAGGGTTAAATCCATCAAACCAAAATATGTAAACAAAACATATTAGCACTTGCTAACTGTTGGACATTATGATTATTAATGCTCCATTCATGCACTTCTCTCCAGAATATTTCACATATCCCGTGCATGACATTATATTTATTATTTTTATTATCATTTTTAAAGGGATAGTTCAGTACTTCGTTTTCATGCTGAGAGATGAGGATGACTCATTAGAAACTAAAATAAATATAATCATACAGACTGGCATCATGGGGAAACAACTCGCCGGGAGCTGTATGTATGCAAATGTTCCCACCAGCACATCTAATGCCTAATAAAATAATCTGTATCTTGTTCAGGACAAAAAAATAAACACTAAGCTCAACAAGTTGTGGTTTGTGGAAAGAAGCTGGTTTACTGGCCAATACAGCAAGAAGAGCACCTCAGTCACCTTTGGGAGACGGAGGACAATAACACAATGAGATCAGAAACACCCTGAGGTTCACCGGCAGGTTGTTGTTGTGTCTCTCCATCACTGACAACATCTCGGTATCGACTGTTACTATAGATGATTCTCCCTCTCTGCCTTCTTCCTTTAAGAATCTTCCCTCCATTGAATTCACTAATTACTGCTCATCTACACCATCTTCAACCAGCAATCCATCCGTCTCCCTCTTGTCTCCTGTTTTCCTTCAATTATACCCTTCAATTATACATCACATTTCCTCTTTCCTATTCATCTTTGATGTTTATACCCGATGCTCTACTCCCATCAGTCACTCTGCTATATCCCTCCATCTGTGTCTATCCATTGTGTTGGATCAATGTCTCCTCGGCAGGTTGAAGTGTCTTTAAGGATCAGCTGCTGAAACGGCATTTTTTTCTCTTATCGATTCGTCAGACAATCCGTGTGTGCGTGTGTGTGCGTGTGTGTGTGTGTGTGTGTGTTACCTGTGGGCCAAGCTTCTTGTCGGGTTTGTTGTTGGGTCGGGCTCCTCTCTTCTTCTGGGAGTTCTGCAACAGAGAGACACACACACACTCATTAGTACGACCTGACACCACGTCTGTTTGAATAAGAGTCAATGCAAGTTTTTCCTCAACGTTTCCTGTTTCGACGCCATGTTTCACTTTCCAGCCCACCAAATAAAACACAGTAACAGGTGACACTTGTCTTGACTGTTGAATAATTAAGTCTGCTGCATGTTTCAAGTTTCACATGTACAGTAGAGAGTCTGACCCTACACACATGCTCATGGATGGATGTAGATCGTATTACAAAGCTCCTCTGTCTCACGCGCAACACTCCAGATGTCATTGCTACGGTGAGGTTGCCCATTCCCATGGTGATTTTAATCGCCACGGCGACACTGCTAAGAGCATGAAATTACATCTGTATTGTAGTTGTACCACCCTTGCTCCCTCTCTTTCACCGGGGGGGGAAGGAATCAAGGGAAGGAGAGGTTCACAAAGGGGAAAAGGAAAGAAAACGCAAGATGAAAGTGAGATATAAAACCTGATGACACGGATAAAAAAGCTGGTTTTACGTTGCTAATTAATACTCTGCTCACACTGTTGGTCGATGTGTCAGTCCACTGCACTACACTCTCATAAATCATCACACACACACACATGCACACGCACACGCACACGAGAGACGCTGCAGTGCAAGTAGTAAGCTCATCTGGCTCCGTCCGTTTCCATGGAAACAAGCTTCTCTCTGGAATGAACTACCGACAACAAAAGAAAGAAATGGAGGGAGGCATGGAAGGAAGGACTGAAAAAATACTTGGGTCATGTTTCTGCTTAGACATGTTTTCCCACATTCTGCATCCAACCGGGGCATTTATGGAGCGCTTTGATCCGAAGAGCTTCACACCGCAGCCGCTCATTCACACACTGATGCTGGAGGTTGCCATGCAAGGTAAGTGGTTAATGGTGCATTTCATTTATATATAACACATTACTATCTTGACGCTCATCAAAGGGCTTCGACGTGTCGACCCATTCACCCCTTCACACTCACTGTTGACACATGTGCTGTGGCTGCTATGTGAGGTGCCAAGCTGCCAACACATTCACACACACTGATACACTGATGACACAGCATCAGGACCAGTTAGGGGGTCAGTGTCTGGACACTTTGACACAGACTGGTCTGATTACCACACAGGTACCTCCTGATCGATGCCGCCCCCTTTCACTGGGAATTGACGTGAAGGAATGAGTAATGAATAATTCCACTCATGTCCAGAAGAAGTTGCACTTCAGCATCAGCATGATATCATTTCATTTGCTTATCCGTCAGATTCCTCTTCCCTCCGTCTCAGTCTATTCTTCCCTCTTCACCCCTGCTCTCCTCTCCTTTCCACTCCTTCTCTCATCCCTTCATCCCTATTTGGGCTCCCTGCCCGAGCTTTTCATTTCCAACTGTCCCCTGCCGCCCTCCACGGTCCGTTCCCTGCACCCCTCCCGCCGTCTCTGTCTGCTATCCCACATTAAGATCAGTTTATCAGGGTGCAAACAGTCTATCAATCGCTCTAAACTCACTGATCGATAATCCTGCCCGGTAATGGAACCATTGATTCCGTCTGAAGGTTGAACGGATGTCGGAACTATTGGATCAGACAGTCACATGAGCGGTTGAAAAAAGGGGAGAGGAAATAATATGACAATCACATCACGTCAGACTCTCAAGACGCCGACTATCACACGTTTATCTTTTACCGCATGAGGGATTCTGGAGTTTTCACCGAGACTAAAAGTTGCCTAATGAGCTGCGCGTCTGCGCAACACAAAAGCCTTTCATGGGATAAAAATAGACAATCGTGTGTTTAAACGTAATGAGATTCAGACTGGAGAGATAGAAGTGATGGAAGAATACCTCCAGAAGAAGCGGGACCGCTTCTATCTCCAGGTGGCATCACGAAGCAGCTTTCATCGCACAATAACATTGTTTCAGAACTAAACGTGACATCGTTTGTAATAACAACGGCACGAACGGATCATAAGAAGAAAGGTAGATTCTTCATAGAAAGAAAGACAGTGATTTTTGCCACCTTTGAAAAGCATCCTTGAAACGTGTTTTATTCATTATGCAGAAACACCCACACAAATGGATCGTGACCACAGTCTGTGTCTCATGTTTCTCAGCCCCTCAGGTGTACAGTTACTCTGCAGATAAGACGCAGCATGACATGCATGTTATCTGATAACATATTTAACATCATCTATGTGCTCTGCTTTCCTGGCAGGAGCTGCGGTTTGTGTACTGACGTTTCACCGTAGATGTGCGGCTTCTAGGAAGGATGAAGGTTGATAGAAAGGGAAGTAGCTGAGCTTGAGAAAATAATGGAAAAACAAGGATGACAGACGCAGCAAACGAGGCGGATCGGTGGATTTTCAAAGACGCAAATGCAGGCTGGGGACTCTGATCAGGCAAGAGAAGGAAAGAGATGGTCAACGAGCAAAATAAGTGACGGTAGCGCAAGAAAAAAAAAGAGAGAAGAAGAGACGGACGTTGTGATTCCTCTATCACGGATGAGGAGCCACAACTGTGTGAACTCTAATCCTTTCATTTCAATTCTGATTTGCAGCTCCGTCAGCTGTTTCACACAGGCTACAGCACACGGAGAGACCTGATGAAGAGGAGGAGAGGAAGGACAATCTAGTTGTGGACATGATGTGACCACATTACGTTAACAGGGAGCAAATCACAACGAAATCTCCGACAATACATTTAACATTATCAGGGGAATATGGATCTGTCATCATCAATTCCTGAAAAAGTCTTGCTGGATTGAAAGTCCCCAGATGTCCCGACCCTTCCCATCCTCATTTGAATGCATCATCCGAATAGTCTGCCATGGAAGAAATATGTATGAGCAACAAAAAGTGCCGCCGCAGTTAAAAGCTGGAGAAGAGCAGCGAACAAACCCACACAAATACTGAGATTTTTGAGATCTTATTGTCGTATCATGATGTTTCTAAGTGGTAACGGTTCTAACAGCTGGTCAGGTTGCAGTCTGATGTGGTTTCAGTGTGCAGACGGACTGACCCGAACCGACCACGCATGAGAGTGACACAGCAGACTTCCTGTTTGGAACTGATGTTAATGGCATGTTTATGTGAAACAAGTCCTCCAAGCGAACTGCAGAGAGGAGTAGAAACAGAAGTACTACACATCTGTGGAGTCCGCAGCTGTCCAGGTGTGCTACCGTTCGGTAGCATCACTACATCCTGCTTGTGTTTGACACTGGATTCTGGAAGGTGATGATCAGCTTAGCTGAAGTAGAAGCAGCTATGCAGCTCCACTTTGTTTCTCATCACATCAGAAAACAATGAACTATTCCTTTAGTCTTTCAGCCGAGCAGAAACTTGGTAGGACAAACCCTGTTGGATGGCCATTTATAGACATATCAATACTTTAAAATGCATATTCTAGATAAAAACACTACAAACAATCGTTCTAATTGATTTCTTAAAACCTTGTTTTTAGGCGGTTACCTACAAAAGGGAAAATATTTGCCTCTGAGGGCAAAAATTCAAACAAATTGCTAGAAGACTTGGTAAAAGAAGGTGCTTGTTTGTGTGCGTCTTCATTAAGAGAGTGCGGCTCGCTGGAAAGGCAATTGATTTGAAGTGCTCGCAGCGAGACAGACACACACTCTCTCTCTCTCCAGCAGGTGACAAGACACTCTCAGACCCGGGAGAAAAGGACACTCGCGTCTCATCATCTCCACCCACTGGAACAAAGAGTCCACTCAACACACCTCACAATGGGTTACATAACCAGGGATTTGGTGCACACAGTGTGTGTGTGTGTGAAAGATAAGGGATGAAAAGGACAGAGAAGGAGACAAGTGATGAGGGAAACAAAGAAGATGCTTAGACAACAACAAATCTGACCAGCGCAGCCAAACATTCTTCATCTCATTAATCACTGAAAAGCAATTCACATTGTCTTTTCTCTAATTGTCTTGTTGGAAATTTGCCTCGTGCTGCTATTCAGAAAAATGTATTATTAAATAAACATTCCCCTGCTTTGCTTGTTGATACAACAATACAAACAGATGCTTCCAGTGTTGCATGCTGAATGTAAAGACTACCTTATTCTACGTTACATTCAATATCATGTTTTTTTTTTGCTGAATTCCTAGAATGCAAATTGAGTGATAAGTATAATCTCTCTCTCCGGTTGTCGGCGAGCGGAGGAAAGCAGCTCATGAGCACAACGAAGTTGAAAGCAACACCAGCGTTTCCCAAATCCCCAGTGTGCTCAGCTCATTACTACACACTCGAGCTGTTTCCACACGCTGCAGTGTCTCTTACACTGAGCACACAGGTTCTGTACAAACATTATAACACCCAGCCGGCGCTGCATTAGGACATAAGCAGTTCACTCTCAACAACAAGCATGAAGGCTGTTGGTTTGTCTTGTGAGCTGCGATGGTGTCAATAAGCTTGAAGATAGAAGCAGGAATAGAATAAATCTTGAACTTGTATTTGAGTCAAAAGTGAAAGGAGGAGGAGATGCTGAGGAGTGAGTGAACGAGGGACCAACCTCAGAGGATGAAGCACCACAAAGAGCAAACAAGTGACCCCGACTTTGGCAAATACTTGGACACACGGACTGAATAATATCAATCTACAGTGAGTCATGAAACACATTGACCGTTTCTCCTCATGTGTGTGTGTACCCAGCATGCAGCTGACCGTGATGCTCAGACTGACTCACAGGGAAAAGCCACCTTGTCTCTATTGACTATGTTTGTATTGTACACAGTTACAGTATTCCCAGTGCAAATCGTATACTAGTGCTCAGGGACGTTCATATATTTCTCTGTGTTGAGTGTTGGTTTCAGTTGTAATTATAAAGCTGCATAAACTTATTAGATCCTGCAATAGTTCAAATGTTACTGTGTGACTGATGATCGATGTGTTTGGATAGAGACAAATGACAAATACAATGTTTCTAAGTGCAGAATACCTACAACTCTACAATCAACTCGTACTAATATAGCTTGAACATGGACAGTTGTGATTTGATGCAACTAAGTATGGATAACAACAAAGTAAAGAAACCTCGTTCCAATTTTTGGGAACGTTTCTTTTTTATAGTTTTCTGCTGAAACAAAGTTAGTCTGGAGTTAGTCTGCTCGGAGGTCACGTAAAACGCATGAAATGTGTAGTGGACAGCCTCCAACACGTTGCACCACCAGCGTGTTCCTGCACCGAAGAATATGTGCTCACAAAGAATGAGAAAGAGCTTGAAACAAGTGCGTTTTTTTTAATTCTCTAACATCTAAAACATGTCTTCCAGCAGCTTCAGAGCCACTGAACGTTCGCACTCTTTCATCACCTCTCCTTGGATGGATTTCCCTGTCAAAGATTCGGTGCTAATCAATTTACCGCACGCTTAATGAAAAGTCTGCGCTGTGCAATATAAATGGTCCGACTGCTGTTGTTTTCTTATAAATTACCTGGAGCTGAATGTGCGCCTGGCACACACACACACACACACACACACACACACACACGCACACACACACACACACACACACGCACACGCACACGCACACCACACTCCTGCATCCAGCTACAGAGCGAAGCCGTCTAATTATATTTCTTATTTATTCATATTCATGTGATTTAAATACGATGAGCACGGCTCTCCTCTATGATTAGTATCATCTGAGTCTGGCGCCCCTATAAATGCTCCGACCGTGCTTGTTTTTGGATATTCAGTTGGACAAGATGTAACACACCACTGATTCAGCTCACTCGGTGTGTAAATGCCGAGCTCAGCCAAGAGAGTGAGCGGTCATTAGCATTGCATTAGCATAGCAGCAGCACAGCAACAAAGCATTGCAAGGCTGATAGGGGACGGTTATGACATTTGAAACCTGCAGAGGCCACACACACACACACACGCACACACACCAGTACATCCCCCTCTATTTCAGTAATCCATGAACTTTGTCTTTCTCCCTCTCCATCTTCATCTTTCCTTTCCTTTTCTCTTACCCAATAACTAATCAAAAGCAAAATCAACAGACCTCCTCCTCTTCTGTTTACTTTGCCTTGTCTGGCACACACACACACACACACACACACACACGAATCAAGGAAGAGAAGAGGGGCAAAACAAAGGATGGAAGGAGGAGAGGAGGAGGGAAGGAGGAAGAGGAGGAGGAGGGAAAGCAAAGGATGAAAGAGGAACCGAAAGGAGAGGAAGGAGGATTTGCAGTTCTTTGTCGCCAGAGAAACTGCTCACTTCCAGCCACTTCCATTAGAAAAGAGCTTGTGTGTTTGCCAACGCGTGTGCGTGTGTGTGTGCGTGTCCAGACACCGGCCTTATTAAGGCAGTGTGTTAGTAGGTGACCTTGCGCAAATCAACACTCATTCAAGTACAACCTGAATGCTTTGTGTTGATCCGAATCACTCACGTGTGCATTGTGTCTGTATTGCTAATGCTCACGTGTGTGTTTAGCTGTGCCTTTGTGCAAGCAAAGAAAGATGTGTGTTTTTGTTGTGTGTGTGTTGTATATTTATGTGTGAAAGTACTTAAGTGTTTTTCTATCTGTGCGCCAGGCGGTGCTGGAAGCTGAACAGAGCTATTTATGCAAGAAAAAGTGTGTGTGTGTGTGTGTGTGTACATGTGTGTGAGTGTGGGAGATGTCAAAATGCCTCTCTCACCTCCTTCCGACTCTCCCTCCCAAACCATCCCCCCCATTCCTCCTCAGGGTCCTAATGCCCCCAATCGTTAATTTCTAATAGTCCAATTTTAAGAGCAAAGCAGCTGATGTCTGCCTGGCGGTGCTGTGTGAGGCTTTAAGGATGATTTTGGGCAATTGATTCCCACCGAACAGTCATAAAACTCTTAAGGGATACGTTTGTGGGTGAGACTTTAAATGCTGAAAACAGAATGGATAAAACTGTAGCATTTCTTATAGAAAGGCAACGATAGATTTACTTTCCATTAAACCGATCTCCCAAGGTCGATAGTGGAGCATCCTGGTTCTGGTTCATATAGATTATCTGTGTGGACAGGAACCAACAGGGCTCAGGGCATGGAAGTGCTTACTGTGTTCGTTTTAATCCGTTCTGGGTTTTCATAGTTCAGCCTCTCTTCTCCTCAGGAATACTCAATCATTCTCTTTTCCAAGTGTGGTCTGGAAGACTAAGACTACTATTTTGATCAGAGAACCTGAATGTACATCCTGATTCCAACCAGCCCCCAAACTGCTGCATCAACACAATACCAATACTATAAAACAACCAGCGTGTGGAAGCACTGATAACCAGATATTCTATAAATTGGGAAATAAACAGCCAAACAGCTACAAAATACTGTAATAATGTCCAGTTCCAACTGTGATTCCTCCTGATTATCCTAAACAAGGTTTATGGTATGTTGGACTCTTGCCCAGACATCAGTGCAACGAGGCATTTTCAATATATAATATATTATGTACCAATATGAAAGAGGGGGAGGATGACTACAAAAGAGGGGACGGACAGGTGGACTGAAAGACAAAAGAGGCGCTTGTTGTCTAGACATTGTAATATTTATTCTCTCCACTGATCTGAAGAGCAGATCCAGCAAGCAAATTATGCAGCATCCATATACCCCCCCCCCCCCCCCCAAAACAGC
>CAAKHC010004577.1:14516-24654 GCA_901007825.1 Macroramphosus scolopax | reverse complement strand
GTCCTGGTGAGACTGTGGAGCGTTCACATCACATCAATCTCAATCTTGGAAAATCATTTCATTACAATCAAGCATATTTTATATCCATAACTTTATTATCCTTCAACACAATAAAGACACACACAATATGTTTTATGGTCTCGGAAGCAAAACCGCCTGTTTGATATCAGACTTTGTCTCCGTAGAAGTTAATAGGAGAAGTGATGTTGGTTGTTTAGAGGACTTGTTCATGTCTAATCAAACTAACAGCCGTCCTTACCTCGAGGTGTTTGGGCCTTGAAGGCTGTGGTTTGACGTAACGATGGTATGCGAGGGGTCCGACAGGTAGCTCAGCAGAGACACGCCTCCTCTATGATGGCGACTTTTAGACACCAGAGATGTGAGGGAACCATCTCGATCCTGCAGCTCACGCACCATCGACTGAGGAGGAGGAGGAGCCACAGATCAGGATTAGACTGTATAAAAGAATCCGATATTCATTTCACTTCTGTTAAGTGTCCAGCAGGGGGCGACATCACTGATTGTATAGAAGTGTATGAGATAATGACCTTATGTTCCCATTGTCAGTACCTCCACAGCCCACCAGGGGACCACAGCCCATACTCTGGGAATGTGTGTGTGTGTGTGTGTGTGTGTGGGCCCCATGTACACTCACTATGAAGTATTTCTCGGTGAAGGAGGGGGTGCTCGGTGCCGTCCAGCTGTACACTGAACTCTTCCTGCTGACCACCGACTGTCTGCTGACGGACAGCGGACGCATCTTCTCAGCGCTGTCAAACGGACTGCAGGTGACAAGATGCACCGACATCAGATACTGCAAACATCAACACTTTATATCGAAATGTACTGCAGTATATCACAACACTTGTCCTGAACATCTACACACATCATCCCTTCACAGTAACCCAGCTAATATTACTGATCTTTAAAGAATACAAAAAAAATATTTTTATTTATTTTTACATCGAGTGCATTTGGTTAATTAAAATATATTTTCTGCTTTATAGTCTCTAAATCA
The DNA here is from genome assembly GCA_901007825.1 of Macroramphosus scolopax. Classification (NCBI taxonomy): domain Eukaryota; kingdom Metazoa; phylum Chordata; class Actinopteri; order Syngnathiformes; family Centriscidae; genus Macroramphosus; species Macroramphosus scolopax. The sequence goes on along the minus strand of CAAKHC010004577.1, from coordinate 23,636 downwards.
GATCCTGTAACCTGATGAAGTTCTTTCCTGGCTGAAACCGTGTGTGTTTAGGGATTAATGACGCACAGGGACGGTGTTACTCTGTGAGGTCATGGACAGGTTTCTTTATCTGCATCAACTACCTGTTGGTATCTAAAGTCACCTTCTCCCATCAGTCTGAGCTTTGAACCAACAAACCCTGCGAGCTCTGTGTGTGTGCGTGCGGCCACACAGCAGCTCCACAGGGACCATCCATGAAGACCTCCACCTGGTTCCTCTACACCCTGAAATGGGATCAGTCATGGTGCAAGGCCACGGCAGTGTGTGTGTCAGAGTGTGTGATTGCCCGTGTGTGTGTCAGAGTGTGTGATTGCCCGTGTGTGTCTGCTCGGCGACAGCTGGCTCAGGTTCGAGGTGGAGAGTGAGGAACAGATTCCGCAGGCTGGCTGCTCGTGAATCTCCGATAATCCACCACATGATTTGTTGTTTACATCCCGTTGTTTAGTCTGGTCTTCTCATGCCAACACGTGGTGGTAAAGTCCCAGTAAGACACTTTGAAGAGCTGCACAGATGTTTGTTCTCTGTCTTTGTTTTGTATCCGCTCTGCTGTGTCTTCATTCTCCACTCTGCAGCTGCACTTGTCGTCCATATGACTCATCACTCGATCGGCTGCAGCCATGCAGGACACCTCAAAGGTCAGCAGACAAGATGTTCTCATGTTGCTGCTCCTAATTTAATTTCCTTGCACACCCTTTCCCCTGCTCCATCACACGGTTATTGTTTCCTTCCTCGACAATATTTCCCTCATTAAATCCGATCCCGTCAGGTCATGTGACGTCTGTCATGTTGTGATCAGTGTTTATGTGTGTGACCTTTGTGTGTGTGTGTGTTCCTCACTTCCAGGTGACCTCCAGCTGTAGTTTGATGGTTCCCAGCTCCGTGATGTCCACCAACATCAGCTGCGGCCTTGCCACAAAGAAGTCCGCGCTCGCACAGGTTACCATGCCGACCAGCAGCCAGCCCAAACCCTTCGCTTCCGTCACCTGAAACAAGAGCTTTGATGTTTTAGACGTCCTCACTGATTCTATTTACCTTCTAATTCCCACTGACATCATCGAAATGGTTCTTTTGCATGTTTACTTCTGTGTCTTCTAACCTTAATCTCAAAGTTGTGGTGAATGTGCGGGAGGAAGACCATCTCCTCTTCATCCCAGGACTGTGTGTCGTCTGATTCAATCCTCCCTCTGATCCTCCAACGCTGGCGGCCCAACCGCACCACCACCTGGTCATGTGACATGACATCATCAACCAGCGTCAACAACCGGAACATCGTCATCCCGTCTGGACTTTTGATTTACGGTTGACTTTGTTGTTGAATCACCTCATCAGTGCATAAATGTTTCCTTCACTTTTAGTTCACAGCTGTGTTTGCATGTAAAAACGAGTTTCTGTGTTGATTCAACAGACGGTCTCACCTCGTATTGGTCTCCGGGGCAGAGGCGAGCGAAGCCGATCAGACCTGCAAGCGAAAGTGTTAAATATCTGGAAGATAACGTGTCGGTGATGAGGCTGCAAACTGCTCTGTGCACCTTTCATTTTGATGTGCAGCTCTCCGAGGAGGATTTCTAACTCTCCTTCCATCACCGACATGTCCTGCAAAGAAAGAAGAAGAGAGGAGTTTTTAAAGGAGTGAATCTTTAGCATGATGCCGTAACTTCTGTTAACTCCGCAGAAATTGTTTAATGAGGTAATAAATCAAAGGGGAAGTCTTTCTGCAACCAGTGGAGTCGCCCCCACCAACACCACCACCTGCTGTTACGTCCACTCCTACACACGAGTTAAAGGCATCGCAGAGAGCACAAAGAGCTGGAGTAAAGTAGCGTTCAGCATGTGTCCAGCAGACAGATGCCTCCTGTGTGGGCTCAGCCACAGCTGTTCACTGCAGACCAGCCTCAGAGGAGGGAGCCAAGGGGCCAGTTTATGACTCGTATAACACCTGACCTGAGACTGAATATAGAGGCAAGGCACATTTCAGATAGATGCTTAGTTCACAGAAGGAGATCACAAGATCAGTTTCTGGGAGAAATCCTGCAGAAATCCACTTGAATTTCACTAAAATCTGTTCCTCTTGTGGACGTCCTGACACATCCTGCAGCTCCGCCTGCTGCAATCCAACTCCTAGACTTAAAACTCCACCCGCAATGTCATGCAAGTCAGGTTTCCCATGCATGTCCTTCACATCTCTACCAATCATCCTGCTTGTGCCGTCTGTAACATCCGAGTGATTTCCAGTGATCTCTGTGGCCCAACATTAAGAGTGGAGGCAGAATGAGCTGTAAATGTTTGGAGAAGCAGCAGACGTCCATCACACAGCCGATTGAGATTCATTTAAGCAGAACCAGACCTGCATCATAAACTCATCGTACTTCTGCGGCCACATGTTTTCCTCGACGTAGAGGAGCCCCTGTCGTACCTGCAGGCTGTGTCTGTGGTTGCGGGTGAGCTCCAGCAGACTGTCTCTGGACGCTCGGGTGGACGGGGACAGCGAGAAAGCTCTCTTCATGTTGACCGCTCCCTGACACAACCTCCACTGGATACAGTACGTCTCGTAAAGCTCCTCCACCTGCAGAGTAGTGGTAGACAATTAAAGCATGAAATCTGTATGGAATCTGGTTGTTGAAAAACACAAATCAAATTTAGTTTCAAATGAAAAGAAATATTCAATCTGTTGAAAGTTTGAGATTAGACAGAAAGATGACAGGACCAGGTCACATCCAGCAGTTGATCCCCATCGCCTGACACCAGAAATCTAAACAGAATTAACTCTAGAAATGAGGACACTGCAAACGTCCACCAAATCCAATGTAAAAAATGCAGTTTTTTTGCTGCCTTCTGTGGATCTGCCCAAAAATGTGTTGGGTTCCTCTTTGTCTCATGCTTCACCCCTCCAACAAGTTCGGTGAAAATCAGCTGTTTGTATTTTACATAATCCTGCCTGCAAACACACACAAAGTGAATGTAAAACACACGTTTACCTTGCTTATTTGAAATTCTAATCTTCGTATGTATCTCTCCAGCGCTCTGATCTCCTGTAGATGCAACGAGAAAAAAATGTTTTTATGTCTAATATTTTTGGTTTATTATATATTTATCGAGATAAAAATGTTCCCAGTGATGTTTGAAAGAAAAGCATGTAACGTTACCTTCTCCAGATCGTACAGGAAGGCCTGGAAATACAGCAAAGGCAGCATTCATCATCATCATCATCATCATCATCAAAAAATCAAACCTCCACACAGTTTCTTCGTCTCTCTCCTCACCAGTCTGGAGTTTCTCTTGGTTTCTCGCTGCTGTGTCGACAGGAAGTCCATCTCGGCCTGGTGACCCTCCAGATACTCCCTGCAGACATCGGTGACATCAGCGACGCGTCATTCACAGTTTTAATTGTTTATATGAAGCAGAGCTGCAGCAGGACGGACATCAGGTCACGCTGCCTTCACCTCATGTAACTTTACTATGAATAATACATGACACAGGGAGATGGACGCCGTGAGAGCTCATCAAAAGATCTTGACTGCCCCCTGGTGGCTGGTTGCAGTACAGCTCATGAATCCTGCAGGTTAGCGGATGAGACTAAAAACTCAAAGTACACACAAGATAGATGTTTTCTATAATTTCACATAGTTCTTATCACACTGATGTTTGTTAATTGTTTATTTAAAGAATAATCCCATGTTGCCTCCCTACAGGTGGACCTACTTGAGTCCTCTGCGTAACGCCTGGAAGACCCTGTCGACCTGGTCCGGCTGCAGGGACCAGACAGCTGCTCCTCCCCTGCTGGGCGACAGGTGCACTCTGGGAGATTTACCTCCCGCCATGGCTTTGGTTCGGAGAGAGTTCCGAGAGGAGGACGTCCTGGAAGGAAGAGAGAGAGTCTGGGTCAGGTCCCTGTAGGTGAGTGATAGCAGACTGTAGTGATACATTCAGGTATTACGACTCTAAGTATCGTCAGTGTATTTGGGTGAGTGGTCGCTGACAACTGACTGAGGCTTGTTTATCTTTCTTCCATTGTCAGCTGTCTGAAACTCTGCTGAGCTGTCAGCATCGCTCACCGTCGGCGACCCGTCAGAGAGCTGAACCCCGTGAAAGAGCGACTCCTGTGGATCAAACCTCCGTCGGAGGGCGAGTCGAACCGCAGCTTCACCGACATCCTGAGGAGACAGACAGACAGGTTTACTGGTGTTGATCAGCCACTCGAGGACCTCGGAGAACCTCCAATAACTGTGAGTGACTGCAGAGATTCAACTATTAAAGTTGGCGGTGTGATGAAGAACAAAGAGCAGCTGCTTCAGACAAACATTAACACTTTAATGAGCATTAGGTCATTTATATTAGAATACATTACTATTGTTCACGACTGTTGTTGCCAGTTTGACTTTGTTGCACGCACACACACGTTCGTTCATTAACTTCCACTCGGTTTGGTTTTAATTAACTTGTTTGCTTCGTTCAGGAGCTCATGAAATGGATTTTGTTTGTGTTACCACGGCAACCTTCAACAGCGGCCAAAACGTGTAAACAGGCGCAAACAAACTGGTCTCTCATTGGTCAGTGACACCGGAAGACGCCGCGTCCTCTTCCTCTTCCTCATGATATACACAGCTCATCTGCAAAATGTTGGATCAGTTCCTGATCATCGTTACAGGTTACATCATTTCTGTTGCCGTTGACAACCAGCACACTGGTTAACTCCCAATATTACTTTTATTTCCTAAATAAAAACAGGTCAAACGGTTTGTGATGAAGAGCCTCACACCTCTTCGTTCAGCTCCAACACTGACGGACGTGGATGTTCTGTTGTGTCGCCGACTGTTTTCAACCAAACACTTGTTACATCACATTTGTTTACAACTCGGTTCCTCAGCTGAACGTTGCCGTGTGAACACAAACGAAACATGTTCAGCCGCATGAATGGGAACGAAGCAAACCAGCTACATGTGTGAATGTAACCCTTAATGACAAACACACACAACCCAGAAACCAACGAGGAGGAAATGTGGACCACAAAACCTCCTTTTGGAGACGAAGCGAGGATCAGACGAAAACAAAGACTCTCAACGGTCTGAAGCTCCTGACAAACAAAGAAGGAAGAAGAACAAAACAGGAAACTTAAAAACACTTGGACATAAACATCCAGCATCCTTCGGGGCTTGTTGACTGTCAGATTATAATCCAGATGCAACTGAGACAAGTCGCTCAGCAGGCAGAGCATCAGTCTGTGTGGCTACCTGAGTACGATGGACGTGCAGCGCACCAAGGAGCTAAAGGAGGAAGACCTAGTGATGTCTGAGACCCTTCATCAGCCAGCGTTCTCCTGTGAAGCTGATCAGATGTTGCTGCTGTGTTCGTCCAATCAGAGCAGCTCGTCAGCAGGACGTCTGTGCTGCTAACTGATCCAACACTGAACCAGTCAGAGGAAGCTGGGCTGACATGTGTTAGTGATGAAGAGGAGGATGCACTGTGAGGTTCTTCTCTCCTCTCCAGACCCTCCATCTAAGATTTAATGTGCTGTTCCTCTTTCAGAATCATTATTAAAGTCCTGCAGGACAAAAGTTACAATTTCCTGTTTATGTTGCGTGTTGGGAACACATGACATGATTTAAAGGGCTGATGAGCAGTCTGGTTTAGATTGTGTTTGTTAATCTGCAGTAAACAAACATGCACGGCACCGAGGAGCCTCGCAGGTTGTCCTGCAGCTCCGCCTCCGGATCACCAGACGTCAGATCACCTGAAGGTGCTCGTGGAGGCTGGATGGAGAGATTCATGTGTGTGTTTATTCATGTGAGTTCTCCTTTATTGTTTACTGATGTCTGAACTCACGACGGGACGTGTTTGTCATTTCACTGTTGATCTCCACAAGAACCTTCCTTGTGGTCTAAATGTTGTGCATGAATCTATTACAGACACAGACACACACACACACACACACACACACACACACACACACACACACGAAGAGACCACCCCAACACTCAGACAATCCAAAACAGGAAGCAGCAGCAACTTCTCTGGGAAACATTAAAAAGGAAACATCCTCGAACAGACTCTGTCACACACATGTGTGTGTGTTCGTGTGTGTGTGTGTGTGTGTGTGTGTTTGTGTGTGTGTGTGAGAGAGAAAATAATTCATTGGAATGAAGAACAACCGCCCTACTTAAGTAGCTGTTGAGACTTTTATATTTTTGTTTGTACTTGAACTCGTGAGAAGTGTTTCCCTTCAAACGGTCTCCGGACTTTAAGTGATGATCTCGGACTGACAGCAGCCGAGTGACGGTTCGGTCCTGGCCGGACGCCACGGCAACCAACTGGAGCGAGTGATGAGAAGAATGTAGAACACATCCCAGTGACGGGTCGGTCTGCAGTCAAGGAATTACAGCCAGCACCACCTGTCTGCTGTCTGGGTGTGTGTACGCACACACACACACACACACACACACACACACACACACACACGTCATATCTGACCATCTGATGATGTCTGTCTGAGAGCTTGATGTTGTCATGAACTGCTCCTCTAATGAGATTTATGGCGGGTAGATGAGTGCAGCTGTGTTATGGGGAAAAAAGAGATTTTTAAGGAAGAATTAACGTCAACATGAAGTCTCAGAGGACAGGAGGAGGAATAATTACAGACAATAATATATTAACTCAAAGGAAGCAAATCAGTTGTTAACATGTTTGAAACATTCAACACACACACACACACAGACACACACACACCCTTTAAAAATGTCTAACATCCTGACACACCCTCTCCTGGTGTGTTCAGATGGGGTCTGGCTCACACTGCTGCACAGCTGAAGCTGCGGGACACCCCCCCCCCCCCCCCCCCCCCCCAAACACCACCCCCCACCCCCTCCAGTGTTTACACAGAGAGGGTGGAGGAGAGGTGGAGCAGAAACAGCGTGGGACAGAAAACCAATCACACATAGATACAGAAAGAAAGAAAGATTTATAAGATTTGAGGATGGAGGGAGAGGAGATGAGGAAGAACACACCGACTCCACACTGTAAAAGATGAACTCTCAGTTGTGTTTTCATGCTGTTGTTTGCAGGACACACCTTTGACAGGGTTGTGCATGCGGCCGTCCCACAGCAGCGCCTCCTAACGAGGAGAGGAGATCAACTCTGGACCTGATGGGCAGTGATGCTGGTCTGCAGGTCTGGACCAGTAAAGTCACACGACTTTGACTGAACTTGTTTCTCTTCTGTATTCTTTGAGCATTACACTTGTTTATCATACGACTTGCTGTTATTCAGATTCCTGCCGTCTTCGTGTAAACTGGCGCCTCAGCAGCTGATTCCACTGACGAGCTGCTCGTCGTCTGCAGGTGTGCAGCCCCCCCCACACACACACACACACACACACACACACACGCACACACTGGATTCAAGCGGCATCACGTTTCAATGCAAAACACAAAAAGGATGTTTGAAACACCCCCGACGTTCAGTGCAGGATAATAGATGATATCTGGAATGGGATTCGAATGTGAAAACGAGGGCGGCCGCATTCCAAGAGTGATGAAGGAGTTCGGGGAGGAAGAGTACGGTTGAGGTATGTGTGTGTGTGTGTGTGTGTGTGTGTTTAGGGGACGGCTGGAGGTAGGCTGCGGCTGCGGCTGCGATCTGGTCTTACAACATTAGCCCGGGCTTGCAAGTGATTTACGGGGTCCCATGTGGGGAGGAGGTGGGAGGTTGGGGCCCCTCTCTCTGTGTGTGTGTGTGTGTGTGTGTGTGTGTGTGTGTGTGTGTGTGTGTGTGTGTGTGTGTGTGTGTGTGTGTGTGTGTGTGTGTGTGTGTGTGTGTGTGTGTGTGTGTGTGTGTGTGTGTGTCCTGCCTGTCTCTATTCATTCACTCATTCATAAGGAGCCTCCGGGGGAGCAGCCGTCTGAGTCAGTGACAGCCAGCAGACGTAGTTAGGACCAGACCAGGTTTAATATTTGTAATGATATCTTATATTACATCCCTCCATCCCTCCATCCCTCCATCCCTCCGTCCCTCCATCCCTCCGTCATGCCGACTGGCTCAACAAGAAAAAAGTCTTTACGATTTGCATAATTTGCGAGCAGCAGATGCCGGCGGAGGCCTGAGGAGAACTGATTAGAGAAGATGTCACAGTGGATTCCCGTCTCAGCGGCGGCTGATTGGACATGAAGCCTCCCGAATGAGCCCCGAGGACACATGAACAGTCCTGGGATGATGAGCAACTAAGGGAGGATGACGAGGGAAGAGGAAAAGAAAGAGCCGGTTGTTCTTCCACATTCAATCAAAACTCAGTGGAGTTTCTCAGGAATCATTCCGGAGCCTTTATTGCACATTAAGCAGCCGAAAAGCTGCACACAATGAATTTTACAGGTTTTTATGCGGGTTTTCGTTTCATAGTGTTCTTTGAGTCCCCACGGCGAGTTCAAGTATTCACCCCAGTAAAAAGGGTTCAGGCAGGCTGGCACGAGGACTCCACGTCTGGTTATGAGACACGTCGAGTTCTCCGCCTTCAAAACTTAAAAGGATTTGTTTTATATTGGGGAACACAATCTCCTCCCGAACAATATGGATCATTATTCTCTGCAGAGTGTTTTTCTCATACAAAGAGAGAATAGGAACGACAGCAGGACACATACCAACACTCGGTCTGGCAGCCGTCTCCTCTCATCTGTGCCAACGCTGACAATCTGTCACTTCCATTCACTTCAACGGTCATTTAATATTTAGTCCTCTGTGACTCGGCGTTGGTACCCAAAGAAAAGCCAAATAAACACGCTACTTCTCAGATAGAGATCGTATAGAACTGGTGGATGTTTAATTCATGTAGTCATGTAGTGATGATGACTCCACCGGTGAGTTGTGGTGAAGGAGGAGTGGAGGCCCCCAAACCTGGGAGTCAGACTGACATCGATGAGGTACCAAACAGACTCCCTGCAGGCAGTGCAGCCATGACGCAGGAGCCGTCACGGAACCCTGGACTGTCCTTCTCCCGTCCCAGGTGACCTTCACACACCTGGGGGCTCCTCATCACACTGGATGGCAGGTATTCCCCCCCCCCCCCCCCCCCCCCCCCCCCCCCCCCCCCCCCCCCCC